>JAKUAV010000011.1:311353-478833 GCA_030566815.1 Sungouiella suratensis
AGCCAGACACGAAAACCGCAGCCAAAGAAAAGCCAAACGGGGAAGTTTCCACTGCACCACTTGGCTCACTACAGTAACATGTAAACAGGGTGAGAAAAAGAAAAAAAAAAAAAAAAAAAAAAAAAACAGAGGAGTTATACCAGCAGATACTGTTTCTTTCCCAAAGCAGCTGTTTCATGTTTTTTCCAGTATGCGCTCGTGCAAACGATAATGGAGGTGTTAGGTTTGCACAGTGGGTGGATATGCGCTTTTTCGTCTTTTTCCACTGTGTCGCACCGATTGCAATTGGCAAGATGTACGTCAAAATGAGTCCATGTATACAGCGCGGTGCAAAGTGTCACGAAACCATTGTCAGGAGCGTCGTGACTGGATTCTGCATTGGAGCCAGACGAAAGGAGCACTACGGTGGAAGTTTGGCAGGACATCACAAAGTTTTATTTCCTTACTTCCAATTGGCACAGGAAGATAGACTTGCAGCCTTCAAAATTGGAGAGGTGAGAGATTTTCGAGTAAGATGAAATAATTTATAATTTTCAAAATCAGAATCTCTTTTTGTGCTTGTTTCTTTCTGTTCGTTCTTCTGACCAGAACTGCCTGTGTGGTGGACCATTGTTCCACCTTTGTTGCCTTTGTGCATTCCTTCAGAGACATCCAAGGGAACAAATTGGACCTTTCGAGACCAAAAGGGCCAAACTGCCAACATTGAAAACTTCGCCCTGGAAAGCAGCCAAGAAGATTAGAGGTTGCATTTTCAATGACTAGTTTTCGACATTCACCTCGCGAGATTCCTGCTGCTGGCTGTAAAGAGAAGATCACCCAAAGTAGTTGAAGCACTAAGTGAGACCTTAAGTAAGATTTAAAGCAAAGTCTCCTCAAAATTATAGTTATTTGTTTGACCAGCACTTTCATTTAGCCCGGTCTATGTGTCTGTGTATTTATAGCCTTTCTGGTTTTCCCAATTTCTCAAGCAAGTTTCGTGTTCCGTCCTTTGTGGGATAGATGTCCTGCCGCATCGGGAAGATTTCTTCACATTTACGGTGAGACCATGTGGCATACCTTGTAAGCGCTTGGAAGTCGATGCTGGCCCAATTTAGGAACTCTGTTACCCAAACAGAATGCTTGTTTACAATTTGGACGAGGAACAACTAAGCGGTGTATTCTACGCAAGAGAATTGCTTGGGTCTCAACTTCCGTATACTTTCATGGCATGCGAAAGAAAGCAGGGAGAATCTGAAAGTACATTATCATTGGGGAGCTCAAAACAAATCTATACGTGAGCAAGCTGTTCTGTGATCGTTCTCAGTGTCAGGTCTTGTTCTCACTGAGCTAATCAAAGAGAATTTTACTCATCAGTAAAGGCAGTTTGGTCTCCGCGAAATCAAAGTTCAAAGCAGGTGTGAGAGAACGATTTATGACACTGCAATTCCATTCATGGAAAGGCGGTTCCATCACAAGCGGGACCTAGTGAATGGGTTTGAAGATTCATTGCTGGCCATCATGCTTTGTACTGCACTATCAAAGGAACATGAGATAGTGGTCTGGGGTCCCACTAGAACGTCGCCACAACACAAAAAGCTTCATCCACCTTCTTTAGCAGTTAATGAAGGAGGGGTTAATGGATTTCAATTCTTTCTGTCTATCTATATTCTTTACTTGAATCAGTGAAGACATCTGTGTTCTTCAGGGCAGCCAAACCTCTGTGTAGGAGTGTTGACTCAAAATAAGAAACAACGCCAGAGTAGCCTGAAAACACAACTTGATGGTATAGTCAACTTGTTGTCGTAAAAATACGTATAACACTCTCTACTGAATTGTATATCACGCGATTCCAGCAGCTTTTCGATTTTTAGTCGTGGTATTTGATTAACCTGAGGTTTTACTTTTTCGCACTCAAATATAATTACTCGTACACATTGGCGGAAGTCAAGAAAAAGTCCAAACTCGTCGCAAAGGAAAAAAAAAAAGACAGAAAGCTAGAAAAAATTAGATAAAGCATTTTGCCAGAATTTATCATTGATCTTCAAGATGTAGTTTCGGGAAAATTTATACTTCATGAATTTTTTCTTCAGTACTCTCAGGAAGTCTCTCAGTTCTGCAGAGTAAGTCAAGTATGGTATTTGCAGCCACCGTAATTTGACATGTGAGCTCAATTTAATAACAGCTAAAACCCTCTAAGAGATTCAGTACCCCTTTCTGACCAATCAATGTGCGCTTTCTTTAAATTCTGACAAAGTAAACAATAAGTGGACAGGATACACCAGTGAGCATCATTCCTAATCCAACAGCAATAGGCATGCCCAATTTGGTCTCGTACAAACTCGACATGACAATCGGACTGACAAGTTTCCCCAAAGCAGCAATAGCACCAATGAGTGGCATCAACTGAACTTTCACCTCCGGTTTGATGAACTCAGAAAAAAGGGCTGGGAATGTAGAGGCCATCCCATTATAGCCCGCCATAATCAATGCAAGACCAGACACAAAGAAGCAGCCTGTTCCGGTAGAGGAAGAAGACTTCGATGTGAAGATCTCGTTAGCTCCAATCATAAAACCCTGGCCAATCAAAGCGAGGAAAAGAGAGACCAATGAAATGATCATCTGGTTGAAAAACATTTGGTTCTTTCCAGATTTGGTGTGGTGAGATTCACATTCACGGTCTTTCGAATCTGGCTTCTCTGCATTGTCAAGGTCATTATCTTTCTCAGCCAACTCAAAGTCCTTGCTTGCTTTGGTTCCACTTGATCTGGCCCCTCTAAAGTTGACCACTGCCAATTTGGGAATCACGAGACTACCGCAGAGCCCAACAACACACGCTACCATGAAAGCAATGCCCTGGTCTTTCGTCAGCCAATCCAATGAGTCAGAGAGAAAGATCGGCATGAAGTACATCACCTCGCTGACCAAGAAGGAAGCCAAAAACATGCCCCACAAAACCACCAAGCTGGCCAGTAATTGAGATCTCCCAGCCAGGAAGAATTGCTTCAAGGCACCAGAAAATCTGAAAGATTTTGTAGAAGTTTTGAGATTTTCCAAATCTGTTATTGTTTCTGACCTTTTCTGAGTTGCGACTCTCGCGTTGTCAAGCGTGAACACAAGTGTAATACTCACCACAATCATGACAAAACTGGAAATGAACGTAGGAGCATTATTGCTGCTGATTCTGAAACTGCCAATGTGGAAGTCAACGTAACTGCCGAATATGGCAATAATTTGCAGAATAGCCATGAAAACACCAGCGGCGGTTCGGTACCCAGAAACTAACTTAGTGACCTTGGTCCTGTCTGGATTAGTAGCAGTAATGTAGCTGTAGACCAAAGCACCCGAAGCCGAGGCAATTCCACACAAGATGCGGCCACCTAGAATCGCGTACAAGGAGATTTCCAGTGCACACGAGTAAAGAAAATTTCCCAAAACAGAAAAAATCATGAGAACGACAAGGGTCCACTTGATGGAATTGGCCAATTTCGCAATATCTCCGATGAGGAACAGAGCCACTATCTGTGCGCCCGAAGAGACTGTCTGAACAATGAAAAGAAACCTTGCCGGGCTCTCATCTCCACACTGACATTAGTAATTAGATTTTTTTCAATTTCAGAAAAGTTTTAGAAGTCATACCTCTTCAATCCAGTAGGATATGCTTGATAAGTATACGCAGGAGTCGAAGCTGAACTGAACAGCCAAGAGGGAGACAGCCAAATACTCAGAGACACTGAAATGCATGATGGGGACGAATTCAGAGAGGAAGACTTGCTCTGAGCTTTATATACTTTGTCATGTCGGCGATTGTTACCTTGATTCTGTCATTTCGGAGAACGACTTCCCAATTAGGCAGTCGATCACCGAGATTTCAAAGGACGTCTAACTTCCCGATGGGGTCTGGACGTCGGGATCTGAAAGTTCCTAACAGAGACAAATTCGGCAGAATAAAGCACTTGCTGCTCAAAAGTCTTCTACATCCAAAAATTCTCTGGTCTGTCAGACTTTCTTGTCCCCAGATAATTATGCCAGTTCGCACCCTAAGCCCCAACGTCGATTTATTTATATCGCCGGCGATCACTGAATGCCGAAAGAAGAACGAACAGAGGGAGATAGAAGTACGAGTTGAGACAGTGATGAGGTTTGATCAAGTGATGGAGAGTCCAACTGGGGAGTATCCTGAGAGTGATGGGGAAGAAAAAAAAATTTAAGGTCGGTTGGTTTTTTTTTTTTGGCACTGGGTTTTCTGGATCCTCAGAACCTGTCTCACTGGTGTCTGTGATTCACAGACGAGAAAAAAAAAAGAAAAGAAAGGGATACTTTTATTTCTCAGTAAAAACAGGTGTCACTGAAACCTACACTAACTTTCGATTTTCCAAATTCTGATTGGCTCATCCATTTCCATTCTCTCTCCAGTGTTTCTCTCCACTCTTGGAAGCTTCCACGACAGATATTGCGCATTGCTCTCCATGTCAAAAGCGCAACCGAATACCACCAATACTTTCGAAGAGAGAAAAAAAAATTACAAAAAAGTGAAAACCAGTCAGACGCAGATTAACAACTCAAACGTAATTCTTATCACTGTCTCTTTTTGATAAATACTTTCCATGTATTCTCTGTGTGTTTCTTCTCTTACCTCCGATCAGTCCGGTGGGTGGCTTTCTCCATATTGAGCCTCCTATTCTGGCAGGTCCACAACCAATGGCCGACACGCAATTGGAAACAAAAAAAAAAAAGAGAAAAACTTTTCAAGTCAGGAGAGCACATTGAATCTTAACAATTCTCCCAAAACTTTTAAAATCCCCCTTCTCTGTTCTTCCCCGGTCGTGGGGTTCACGGTGTGAAAAACTTGGGCTGGACCTGTACGCATCTACATTCCAGTTTTCAAGCTTTTAACAACCACCACAGAGGGACCAGCAAAAACGCAAAGCGAGAACTGATTTCATTTTGGAAAATTGCTTATCTGCTTTTTTGAAACTCACTCAGATCACGTTCCCCTTCTGTCCCGCTTCCCAGGCCCGAAATTTCACCTCTGCTCTTGTCCACACACAAATCACGATAATTTCACAGTCCCCAGAAATTCACCGCTCAAGTCATGGCCGCTGCCGCCCAGGTGAAAACAGCAGACTCCTCGCACCTCATCCCGCCTCCTCCGTTTGGTTTGGCCGCCAATAACGGCCTGGGCCGCCGATCCAGGTCCTCGTCCAAGGCAAGTGCACATCCACACACGGACACGCCGCCAGTGGGACACAGCAGACCGCAGTTTCTGGCGCAGAACGCCATATTGAAGCCCATGACCGGCCGTGATATCGTCGCGCTCATCTTCATCTTGCTCATGTTGCCCCAGGGCATCCTGTGCCTCGTTCTTACTGGGTACATCTTGCTGGGTCTGTTCAAGTCGATGGTGGGCAAGGCTGTGGCCAGATTCATGTTGCTGACGGAGGAAACGACCGACTACGAGTTGGAGGCAAGACCCACGCTGAAGTACCGGTACTACAGGTCGGAGTTGGTGGGCGACTTGCTCCAGCTTTTCCTGATCAACTCGTTCATCTTGCTAGTGTGCCACTACACGCTCCCCAAGAGCTGGTTGCAGTGCTTGGTGGTTTTGGCCAAGTCCATTGTGGCCAGCAGGTTGGTTGGGTCCTATACGATGGGATCCACGACGTATGTGAGCGTGGTTTCTGCGCAAAGTCTGACAACAACCACAACCACAACCACGAGCGGGCAGAACGTGTCGCAGCTGCAGAATGGCGGGAAAAACGACATCAAGTATTCGACCAACAACTTTTTCAATTCGTTGATAGGGTTCTTTCTGGTGATTGCACTCAACAATTTCATTCTGAATTGGGTGCTAAGGCTAAACTTCCCTTTGCTCTTGAAGGACTTGGGAAGCTTCTACAAGAATTTGGGTGCCGGAAACGAAAACAGCGAGGTCACTTTCGAGAGTGTGTTGCGTGCGCTCTTCACCAAGTCTCCGTTTTTCGTGTCTTTCAATTACCTCTCTGCAAAGAAAGGATCATACATTATCGACAGCAGGAAGTTGTTTGGGAAGTCCAATTTGATCAGCAAATTCATTATTCATGTTTCAATCAACTATTTGAACCTTGGAGGAAAGTCCATACTGAGCATTTCCTTCATTTTGCGTGAGTCGTCCATCGTGATCAACTACGCATACTTGGTGCTTTGCATCCACGTGATCAGTCTCACCATCTCGCCGTTTTTGCAGCGGATTTTCATTTTCAAGGATTACTCAAAGACCCTAGACCATCTACTGTCGCTCACGCCCGACGTGCCATACAGCGGGTTCAAGAAAAACGGTCTCATCACCAATTTACCCAGAGAAACCAATTCTGACTCTGTGGTGGTGATAAACGTCGATTCACAGCAGCAAATGGCGGGCAGTTCTGTGCCTCTCGAGCTCAAGGTGAATGCTGAAGTGTCTCTGAGCAGATTCACGCCTGTTTCAGCGTCCGACTCCAACCTGGTGCCGTCCAGTAACTTCAAAATCTTCTGTTTGGTTCCTACCACCAATAAGTCGCTCGCCATGGGCGGCAGAACCAACAAAACGATAGTGGACCACCGCAAGAGGTCAAACAGCAACGCTGCTCCCTCCACAACCATCATGGACAAGTACTTTACCATTTCCATCCAGCCTATTTGGTCGTGGTTGGCAGCCATGAAGATTTTGGCTGTGGCACCACGGCTTTTCGGCGGAGCACCGTCAAAAGTGAAAAATAATGGGTCCAGATTTTTCGGAGAAGCAACAGAGCTGCTGTTGCCGCTTGCAGTTGCCCACATTGGCGAGTCTCGGGTGGTTTTCGAGATCTTGGACAGAGATATGTTTGACAAGGTATACCACGACGGATTTTCGGTGAGAGTGAACGACACAAACTGGCTCTATGTGAGTCTTTTGGTGGGCGAGCGCGACGGTGACAGCCAGGAGAGATTTTACTTGAGCATAGAGGGGTTGGCACCATTTTTCCAGTACGAAATTGAGTTTCTCGCTCAGCAGCTGGTAGTGGGCCACCACGTGGTCAACACCACCTCACATGATCATTTCAAGTGCGCCTCCATGGATTTAACGTCCATTGGCTCGTTGCAGCACAGTTTGGAGTACCACATTGACACCTTCAACGAGTTGAAAGTTTGTCTCAAGAAAGCGAAAAAGGACGAGAACAAGAGAGTGTCTGAGTTGAAAAAACAGATCGAGACCTTGAAATCCAAGATCGACAAGTTTGGCGGAAATCCCTCCGAGAGCAAACTCGGGCTGAAATTGAGGGGTTTGCAGAACTCAGTGACTCAGTTGGAGAATGAAATCAGGGACTTGAAACTGCAGATTTCCAAGTTGGACTCGTCCAACGGGCACGACCAGGACCACTACAAGGATGAAGAGAAGAAACTCAACGACGAAATCTCGGAGTTGGAGACGTACATCTCTGGGTTTGAGGCCAACACTGCCAAATTGAGAAACGACTTGAAGGGCGCAATTGGAGACAAGGATTTCACCGATGCCAAGCGGAAAAAGTTGACGGACAAGTTGGAGCAGAGAAGAGAGGACATCAACAAGCTCAACGGCGAAGTCCGTGCGTTGAAAAAAGTCCTTTTGACGAAGTTCCAGAAACGTCAAAAACGCATCAACGACAGATTTGACGTGATCATCCCCAAAGTGGACGAGGCATGCGAAGTTTTGAGCCGCGAGCTCGAGGAATACGCGAAAGATGCATAACTATATACAATGAATGACGAAGATCACCACGAGAGTAGAGAACCGGAGAGCTGTGACGATTAAGTGACAATCCTGACTTCACAGATTTTGAGATGTCCGTAGATTTCCGGATATTGAGTTTCCACCAAACTTTTTGTCTTATTCCAGTACTGGGGGACCCACTGAATGAAACCCCCGGTCGAAGTAAAGCAACCCGCCCGATTTGTCCCGGTGTTTCTCTCCATTTGGGAAGAGCACATCGAGCACTTTCACAACCCATATTTCATGACTATCCACCTCAAACACCCGCAGTTTCTGGCACACAAAGGCGACTTCCAGCTCATTAAGAATAGGCACCTCGACATTTCCAACCTCGAAAAATCGGTACTCGTCCTGTCCGAGCTGCGAGAACGGCGTGGTCATCTCGTGAAATACCTCTCCGTCATCTGGCTTGACGTCAAAGTGCTCTGGATCCTTCTTGATGCCCGAAGCAAACGTCCTGCCCAAAAACACAGCTCGTGAAGTTGGCGGCATCACGTGCAAGCAAAGCAACCCGTCACTTTCATGGAGTGAGCTCGAGGTGTATGAAGGTAGATGCAAGTTGAACTGTAGCAATGGGTGTGGGAACACCGAGAGCGAGCAGACCGAGGAAAGGGTCATTCCATGGAGAGGCACGGGTCTTTCTGGGGTGGTTCCACTTGTTTTTAGTGAGTTTCTGCCCGCAGTTAGGATCATTGCTTGTGAAGATACTCTGGCCATGGCCAGTTTGAACACCGATCGGAGCAGGGCCAGATTGAGTGACATTGTGGCGGATTTGAGGAGCGGTGAGGGGAAGTTGATGCTGGAGAATCGAAAAAGTTTCAGCTCTGAAGATATTTCAGCAAGCGTCTGGCGGTTTCTCGGTGGCTCTTTGGTTAGTGAAGATTGTGCGTTCCTGTACGGAGATAATGTGGAGGTGAAGAGGTGACAAGATAATCAGAGGAAGTGGGATGGACAGGGAATAATTGATAAAACTGATAAAGATTCGAGGTTGTGTTAGCTGGGTATAAAAGGACCATCTATTTATTCTTTTTTATTCTCCAGATTTGGCTGTTGGCTGGAAACCTAATCTGGGTTTTTCTTAGCAGCTTTTCGCACCCACCTGAATGTCTTAACTATGTGCTCACCAAGTCTCTTAACTATGTGCTCACTTCCCATAAACAAGAACCACAATTATTTTATATTAGGGCTATAATTTAATTTCGGATTCATCAGCTTATTCTGAATATGTTCAGAGATTTTTATTTCCATTTTTCTTTCTCAATTTCCCCTTCCCTCTTTCTTTTCTCTCTGTCTCTTCCTACCTCTTCATCTGTGCAGTTTGTTTGTATACACCAAACTACATGGTGGAACTACTACCCCCAATGGAACTGCTCCGGGCAGAATTCGAAAACTATATAAATAGAGATGAAAATCCGCTTCGAAAGATCGACTCAAACTTTTCAAATCCTTCGAAAAATCACTCAAAGTCGGACCCAGTCCACCACGCTCTCAGGATCATCGATTCTTCTACAGACAATGATCTCGTGTGTTTGGCATACAGAGCACTATACAAAAGCAGCATGGGAGCATCACAATTGCTGGAGATTTTGAAAAAACACCAGCGACACGTGATTCTGTTGACTTCTGCCAAAAACTGGAAACAGGCTCAAAAGGAACTAGCCACGCTCCGTGCGGTATTTAAAAGCTCGAAACGGTACCTGAAAGTGAGCTGGCTGGACTTCTTGACCGGAATTGACCCCCTGGCCACTTTTCCCGTGTCTCTAGTGGCCTCCTACCACTTTTTGGTGTTCCAGACTCTACTACAGTGTATTTCAAGTAATGTGCTGAGTATTTTGAAGGAACAGGGAGAATTCAACACTGGAATTTTTATGAGAGCAGCACAGGCCTTCTTGGAGACGTCAAATGTTGTTATCTGGCTCGAAAAGTGCACGGAAACAGAGACAAAGTTGAAATACTACGGTAATTGTGTGAAAATGCTTGAGGGTATGCTCAAAGTGGGAGATTTCATCAAAAGAAAAGACTCAGGTATGACCCAGACGCTAGGTTTGAGTCTCTCTTTGCTCAAGTTGAAAGTTATGGAGTTCAAATTGAAACTGGGTTCAGATATCCAATATGAGGAATTGCCTCAATTGTCAAATGACACACGCCCGTTTTTGAAGGATTTGAAGAATGCAATTGATGGATCTGAAAAAAAGCATCCGACATTTTTGCGGAAACTCAGTGAGGTTTTGGAGTCTTCAACCGTCAGTTTAGATTCAGAATCCACCAATTCCAAACTAGCACAAATTGCTAAGAGACTCACACAGAAAATTGACACAGAGACACTCAAGGACTTACAATTGCACGTGAAACTGTCGAAACTAGCAAAAGCAGACCTGCATTACCACCAACAGATTCTCCAAATTATATGTGAGACTGAGATTTTGGGTGATGAGAAATTGGTACTCTCCCTCATGGACGCATACAGCCACCAAATTCAAAACCAAACCGATCTGGATCTTGGCAGCTCAATCGAAAACCTTGTATCTGAGCTTTCAGTGATTTTAGCTCGCCTCAATCAGCCAAAAAGACTAAAGTTACTTGAATCCAGGTGTTTCAGCCACTATAAGTCCAGCTCACTGCAAGTCTCACTCGCCAAAACAGTTGAGATTGAAATTCACTACGCCACCTTGGCGTCTGATGCAGAATTTGCAAAAATCAGGGTGATAATCGAGCGCTGTTTGCTGTCACTCGCGAGAAAAGATTGTGCAGAGGAAACTCTCAGGTTGGCACTCAATTTCGTTGAAAAATTTCAAGATACACTTCCAAAGTCGAGTTTGAGCCGACTCATTGGAAGTATTGCATGTTGCTTCGCCAAACAGCCACATTGTGGTGACATTTGGTTCGGCAGAAAACTGAGCCTTGAGGATGAGACAAAGACAATTTGTTTTGTGGCTTTCGTTGATTCTTTCAAAGCAGAATCTCTACTGGAAATCTTAGAGAAACCCATCGTGAATCAGTTTGTCTCATGTCTTCACTTACAAGACCAGAGTCTCAATTTGAAGTGCCTATACCATGCGTCCCAGATATTTCAGGTGACTATTGACGTATCGAGACTTTCTGCAGTGGACGAAACTGACCACTTGCTCTTGGCTGGCATTAAAACAAAACTGTTGAACATCGTTGAAGATCAAACACGCACTTTGAAAGAAATAGAGCACCATCTTTCTCAATTCACCACATTGACAAAACTCATCGAGAAGGAAGATGGTGCAATAGCGCTTTCAACAATAAGGCAATTGTTATGTCTTGGCTACTACAAGCATGCAAGGTCTCTTCTGACCCTCATGAGGGAATCTCTGAAAATCAGTGAGAACAAATTAAAATTGGAGATCACCTTCCTCTCACTTGATTGTTTGCTCCAACTTTCTGATTTCCCTAGTGTTCCTGATCTTCTTCGCGAGGCTGGAGATGTCATGAAGTCGATGCACAGCAAGAACGAGTCAGTGGATTGCAATTACCTCATAAGGTGGAAATTGATCCAGCTTGAGTACTTTGCCAAGATGCAAGACGAAGCGAAATTCGAGGCGAAATTCAAGGACATTGAAAACTTGATGTTGCGTTACCCAGAATACAACTTGAAGGCGGACAACAGTACCATTTCTCTGGACCGCAGATTACGATGTCTTCTCCATTTGTCCAGATTTCTGATTTTGACCAGTGATCACAACTCAGAGTGCGGCTCGTACGTGTTGGCGCTCAAGAACTTGAAATTGGCCATGAAGTTGTTGACTTCAATGATGAGAAGGCTTGAGACTTCCAAAGATTTGCAGGACTTGAAAACAGAGACCGAAGTGACCTTGTGTTTCTGCTATAGACAGGCATTCCAATTGTGTCGTCATTTGGGTTTGCTGAAGGATGCAAAATTCTACTTGGATGAGCTTGAAAAGTTGAACACAGCGGTTCAGAATCCAAATTTGAAGGGCTACAATTACTTGTTTTTGGCATACGCAAACGCATTTGTTGGCAGACAACCCATCTCAGTTTTGCAAGCCGAAAGAGGTGAGGAAATTGCAAACTCGGTGAACTCAGATGTGCTTCGAGTATTCGGTTTGAGCGTGTCTATTATGCAAAGACACTTTTCTGAGCCGGAGAAAGCTGTCAGCAGTGAAGAATTTCTCAAACTCCAGAATTTGATCTGTGAGGTGAAAAACCCTTCTCTGTGCTACTTGCCATTCTCTCTGAAAGTCGTCAGTGACTTTGTTGACGACTGCCAATCTTCTTTCTCATCAAAGAGTACGCCGTTGCACTTGAATGAAGAAGTTTCACACAAAAGACAAATGATATCCAAAGCCATGAGTGTTGTTTCCCAAAATCTCCAAGATGCATGCTCCCTCTTGGCCCACGAGAAAAACATTGACTTCGATGAACTTATCAAACTCATTCCTCACTTCTCGCTGCTCAATACGAGTCAGGAACTCGGCGAAGTCCAAAAAATCTTGTTTGATTGCAAGGAGATCCTCCAAAACTGCCTTGACCGGTTTGCTCACTTGGAAGTTCGCCGCGCCAAACAAATCAACGCCATGTTCAGCAGATGTGTGTTCCTCTTGAGTTTTGTGGCAGAAATGGTGAGAGACGGAGCTGAAAGTCTACTCAATTCCGTTTACTCTTTGCTGGACTTGCCCAAAAGGTTGCCATACATCAACCAGAGGAAAATGATGGAATTGCAAAGTCTCGTGTCTGACCACGGCAACGAGCTTTTGCCGGTGCTCCGCAATGATAGCCAAACCGAGAGTTTACTGGACTTCGATCAAAAATTAAGGATACTTCTCCCATCGAGCTGGATCGTGGTGACAATTGACGTCTGCACAATCAGTGGAGATCTCGTTTTGTCGAAACTCACAGCTGGGAGTCCTCACCCTGTGTTGTACAAAATGCCATTGAGGAATTCTCTCGCTCAGATGTCGTTTGGTGATATCAACAGTGAACTCAAGAGAATAATTGCAAAATCCAACATGTCCACATCTGCCAAGGTGACTTCGCAGGTGAAATCAAAGGAGGACCGCAAGAAATGGTGGGAGTTGCGTTTTGGGTTGGATTTGCAGCTCAAGAAATTGCTTGATGACGTGGAGCAGAACATAATTGGCAGTTTCAGTGGGATCTTCAGCCATCCCGAGAGATCAAGCGAGAGTTACCGAAAGTTCAGCGTGAAACTCACGAAGATCTGGCAAATGGTCGGGAAATTCAACAAGTCATTTTGTCTTGAAGAGAACTTGGTGGACATGTTCTTCTTTGCCAAACCTACCAGTCCTGATGGCAGATTCGATGCTTCCAAGCTCGAGGATTTGGTGATTTTCACAGCGAGAGAATTACAAGTGAAATTGACAAATCTGGCCAAACTATACAGCCAGCTTGAGGCGCTCTACGATTCTGTGGAGGAACCAGTTTCCAGCTCGAGCCATTTGGTGTTGATACCCAGCACTTCGTGTTGCTCGTTCCCATGGGAGTCCCTAAATGTCATGAAAAACAAGTCGGTGTCCAGACTCCCAAGCGTGGACATGTTAAGCGCATTACTTGAGAAATACGCCAACAACATGTTTGTGGAAACAAAACCCGACCAAATCTATAGTTTGGTGAACCCTGGCCAGGATCTCAAAAGAACACAAGCCAGATTTGAGCCGATCTTCAACCAGGCTGGAATTTCCGGACTCTACGGGTCCAAACCCGAGGAAAACGAACTTTTGCTGGAAATTTTTGGTTCCAAGTTATACGTGTACTTGGGCCATGGCGGCGGCGAGCAATACTACAGAAGTTCCACGATGCTCAAATCACATTTTGAAAGTTGCCAGGATCTTCCACCAGCAATATTGATGGGATGCTCTTCTGGCGCCTACGAGGAAAACGGGGAGTTGGAGCCAACCAGCAACGTTTTCAATTGGCTCATCTGCGGATCTCCAATGGTGGTGACCAACTTGTGGGACATCACCGACAAAGACATTGACAATTTCAGCCAGGCTGTTTTCACCAAATGGGGGTTGCTCCCACTGCCGGACAATGGGAAGTGTGAAGAAAATATCAGTCTGGCGATAATGTCAAGCAGGTCGGCGTGCACGCTCCGCTACTTGAATGGAGCTGCGCCCGTCTTGCACGGGTTGCCATTGGGGTTCCGCTAGTGCCGTTTAACTATAGAATAGACTTTGCAATTTTAAACCGTTCAGCGTTAAGGTAAATGTTCGTATCTCATGACAATGCAATGCAACAATGGGAGGACTTCGGGCGACTCTCAGTACTCTCAATCGTACAACTGCGCCTCCAGGTCTGCTGCGGAAACCTGCTGAGACGGGTCAGTAGTAGCTGTGTCGGAGTCCAAGGTCGCGGGCACCGAGGCGACGGCAAGAGCGGTTTCGTGAGCGCCATCATAGTTAGTTGAGGTGGTCGTCGCCGTGCTGCCTGTGGATGAGTTGCTGGGCACACACCAGTTCTTGTGGCAGTGCCAGGCTCTCATCTGGCATTCACGCGAGCAGTATTTCGTCCGCTTGCACTTTTTGCATTTGCTAAACTCCCTGGGGTATTTCTCCCACTTGCCACACTCAAGATTACCACACTGTCTCACACCGCCTTTGAAGTCGTTTCTGCGACACGAGTTCCTCATGATCACACCGGACCAGTAGTACATATCGGTGCCTGCCAAGAAGGTGAATCTTTCCACCATCGGGAAAAGGTTCACCTTCTTGTACTCGACCAACAGCTGGTCGTAGTCGCGGTCCTCCTTCAAGTCGTCGTCGTCATCGTCAATGTCAAAGTGCTTATATGTCTCGTAGTTCCACTTCTCAGACAAGTACTTCTTCTGCTTCAAGCGCTCGTCAATGATGGTGTTGCTCAACACCTTACACTCGGCTTCAATGTGGCTGTTGATCTTGTCGCTTATGCGGAACAATGCAAGCTCCCTGTCCAAGTCGTTGACGATGGATTCAGCATCGATGATCGAATCGTACAATTGATTCAAGTCCGTCGTGCGCTTCTCATCTTCTAGCTTGGCCAAGTAGTCCTCCACGTCCTTGTCGTCCTCCTTGTTGCGGTGATCGCTGTCCTCATCGTCATCGTACTCGTCGTCGGCCTCGGCATCCTCCGTGAGCCCATCATCCTCCGGTTTGTCATACAAGTTGAATTTGTCTTCGCTGAGGTCGAAGTTCTCGTCGTGGATGTTCAATTCGCTCAGCATCTGAGGCGAGCTTGAGGGCGACGGATTGAATCTCTGGATGTACGTGTCACCCGAGGCCATGGTGGCAGACGAGTGAGGCAAAGTGGCGGGCGAGAATGGCCTGCCTTTTCTCGACCGGGGAACAAGTGTCTGTCTGGAAGTCATGGCGAGTGAGTTTCTCATCTTGGACTTCATTTCGCGCTCGGAAAACAACCGCATTCGCTTGTGTCTGATGCTCATGTCCACTATCAAGTGGGTGTTCTGCAAAACCTCCTTCAAGTAAGGGTACTTGGAGATGTAGGCGAGGAGCTGAAGACACCACACCACGTCGTCGTCGCGGGGCATCACCACGCCCGTGGCGGTGAAGTTGCGCGGAGCGATTTTCGAGTGGATCACGTTCGAAATGTGCGTGGACTTCTCGTCCTGCAAGTACAAGTCCGACAAAAACTGCAAGTTGTTGTCCATATCGTATTCCGAGCCGTCCAAGCCGTCGTGCTCGGGGAACTCGTCCTTCTTTTTCTCACGCAATTTCTTGATGATACTCACAATGAGACACCTCCTGCGAATATCGTTGTTCACGCTACTTCTGCCCGTGGCCACTCCAGTTTCTCCCGGAGGCGCCAAGTTCACGTTGCCTCTGATGATTTTGAAGAGCTGGTCCACAGACAACATGTCGTAGTCCTCGCTCGTCAAGCTGTTGATGTGCGAGTCGTTGAAGTATGTGTTGTAGACGCTGGCGATCTTGGCGTCGGGAGCTAGACTGGGGTGGATGCTCTCAGGCTGCAAACCCTGTTGCAAACCCTGCTGCAAACCTTGTTGCATAGACTGAGGGAAGTTTTGGATGTTCTGGCCCATTGGAACAGAAGGTGCGGCTTCTCGGTTCTGATTGACATTCACCGTGTTCTGGTTGATGACGTTGTGGGTGTTAACGCCCTGGCTGACATTCTGACTGCCAGTTTGGGCGTTCTGACTGGCGTTCTGGGCATTCTGAGCATTTTGAGCTCCTGCACCTTCGTCAGCCAATGGACTCTGGTTTCTCGCATCTGCAGCCGCCCGGTCACCCGAAAAGCGGATGTTCATGAAGTTGCCGTCATCCGCAAAGAAATGAGGCGCCACGGTGGGCGTCTCCGCGTGCTCAGCGAAACGTGGGTGCACATAAGCACAAACCGGTTGTGCAGCACTCAGCGAAGGCAGAACACCAAAGTTCACGCCGTGCAAGTTCATGTAGTTGTCCAAGACCGTGGCAATGATCGGGAGCATGCCTGCACGCACCACCTTCTGTCGTATCTTCTCGGTGCCCCTGGTTCCAATGAGCACAAGACACTGGAAAGCCAACGTCCATTTCCAGGCGGTAAGCAACTTCTTCTCGCTGTTGAAGATGTTGTCCTGTACGTTGAACGTGGAGTTGTGACACTCATGCAAAATCTCCACTAGCCGCTCGATTCCGCCGTCGTTCAGTAAGGTTTCCCTCACTTTGGCACTCAGCGAAACCAAGTAGGTCAAGTGGTTCAACGAGTTCACCAACGGCTTGTCTGCAGTCACGTCGAGTGCCCGGCGGTCGTAGAGACTCGTGGTGATGGTCACCGCGGCTCGGTTATTGATTATAGACCTGTAGTTGGAGTCTCTCATATAAATAGGGTGTTTTCAGTATCGCCAGTAGGAAATAGTCAGGATCGGGGGGATATTTGCAAATGTGGCTAGTGTGCCGTGAACATGGGGGTGCTTTTTCGAGGTACAGTAAGTTAAATTTGAAAGTTTCTGCTTGTTTTTTGCTTTTCAACTGGCGGTTTTCAAATCAGTGGCAGGATCCTTGATATATTGTGATTGATTTTTTTGCCCTTCCGCGCACGTGACCTGGGGCGTGCCAAATTGCCTCCAAACTGTTGCCACTGGGGAAGCTACGTGATTCTTGGGGTGGCGAGGAAAAATGATTTTTCTGGAATTTTTGAAATTTTCAGTTTCGTTTTTTTTTTTCATGAGTTTCGCTCGAGCGAATGGCGCTTGTCTAATTGTCAGCATTATTGCTTTTTCGTGCCGCTCCAATTCGTGGCACCCGGCCCGCAACCGGTGACTCCTCAGTGGTAGAAAGTCACGTGAGTAGGCACGTGATCAATAGTCACACGAGCGTGGTCACATGATCGGTTATCACATGATCAATACCCACGTGACCAATCTCACGTGACCAGCAACACTACAGTTGCTGCTGATCTCCACATTTCAAACCACCAATGAACTCGACTCCTCTCAAGACCCTAGAGGGACTCGACTCGCTGTCTCTCATTAAAGAGGCCCAGCAGATTTCTGCAGGCGTGACGTCATGGAAAAAACACAACCCGTTCCACTTCAAAGTGCCCCAGGCCTCAGAGAAGGTGAAAGTGGATATCTACACCAACAACTTCAACGAGGACTTCTGGGTGGGCCGCCGAAACGACTTTGTCGAGTTGTCTGGTGCAGGACGCAAGTCCTTAGCCGACCAGTTGTCCGAATACAGCATTGGGTCCGTGTCTGATTTGGGCAAATGCCATACTGAGTATGAGAAGCACTATATCGAGGAAATGATCGATTTCAAGTTGACGCCGTTTGTGCTTGAGAACCCTCCAGCCGACTTCGAGTGTTTCCTGTACCTTGCCGAGCTCCACTACCAACTCCAGTGGCCGTTGAAGAAAAGAAGGTTCACCAATTTGGTGCATGTGGCCAAATCCAAAGACGGGAAGACTGGGTATGTGATCAGTGTTGCCATTGAGCCGTCGTTGATCCCCAATTCCGGGCCGGAACCGGACTACGTCTTGGGGCAGTACACTTCTGTTGAGGAGTTGAAGTTTGACGCAGAAAAGGACACTTTGGTGTGGTTCATGGCCACTGCTTCTGATGCCAAGGGGAATGTGCCGCTCTGGCTTGCGAAAAAGAGCATCAACGGCGTGGTTGCAAAAGACGTGCCGAACTTCTTGAACTGGGCTGCGAAAAAGTGAGGAAGCCCATCCAAATCACTCCTCAACTTCACCTCTGTTGAGTTTGTCTAGCCAAACCTTCACATCCTGGCCCAAGGTATCGAGAAATCCTAGACTGGCATACTCGGCCAAGAACCCAGGGTGCTCGCTTTCAAGTTCCACGGACTTGCTTTTCCGGTGCTTGGTGTTATAGTTCCGGATAATTATGATGGCCTTGCTTTTGTGCCGGATGGAATAAAATAGCCAGTTGTTGCTCTTGTTGCTCAGAAATTTGTGGAGATGCTCGACCACGCTGGTGTCTGTGAAGATTCTGCCGGCAGATTTCACAACAAAGTGGTCGGTGAGCTGGTCGTGGAGGTGGAAGATGGCGTTGTTGAAACTGAGGGCCAATTTGGGCAAGTTTGCATCTGGCAACGGTAGATTTGATAATGAAGACTGGTACGACTTCTCTGCTGTGTCGTAGACAATGAAGAAGAAGTCCAGGTCCACGTCGTCGTACGTGGCTTCCTGTTTTAGGTCCGGTTTGCCCAGGATTATGCTCTTCAACGGATTTGGAAGCGAACTTATACTTGTGTTGAGCCCTATTCCGCCGCTGGAAAGCAGCAAACACTCCTGGATGATCCCCATGGTTTGTTCGCATACATCCCACTTCAAATCCTCGTAGAAGGCTTTTTGCCCGAGCTCTTCTAGCCCAGATTCGTAGATAAATCCTTGTAAGATGTTCTCAGACATGTAGAGCACGAGCAGGTACTCTCTGACTTCCACAGCGTCGCCAGACTTTGTTGGAAGATGTACTAGCATCCGTGTGATGTTGCTGTCTCCATTTGCGCCGGTGATAAACACTCCTTGGTCGTCTGAATCGTCAGTTTCGGTGACGTGGCCATTTTCATTAGAATTTGGCCCTGTTTCGTCAGCTTGGTTCTGATTTTGGCTGGAGTTTCCACTTAAATCAGCATTTCCAGCTACTCCGCCAAATCTGCTGGTCCACTGGTCGTTCACAGCCAGTCCCAAGTGCCTCAAACCGGAGTATGTGGTGGTAATTGGATTTATCACCAAATTGGTGGTGAAGTTCACCGGATGGAGCAATTCAATGGCCGCAGCGGGGTTCATACTGAACTGCGATTGCTCTGGAGCATCTATATCCTCTTCGTCGAGGCCAACTGCACCTGTTTCGACCAGTTTGAACAAATCAGAAAACGGATTCCTTTTTCCCATCCTTTCCCCAGATAATTGGCCATTGTACTCCAAAAACTCGAGCAAATTGAACAAGTCAGGCAAGGAGTCACGCTGGATTTCGTCGTGGAAGTCGGTTCTGGCGTAAATCAATCCGTATTTCTTAGGAATCGCCTTGCTATAGTTGGCCACGAAATATCCAGAGGGAACCGAGGTAAATTGCTTGATGTAGTCTTCCAAGTCCGCCGAAAGCGAGTCTGGGACCTTCACCGTGGACTTTCTGTAACTCCCAGCGGGTAAAAACCGGAACAAGCCCTGGTGGTTCATGCGTGAGGGCCAGCCGATCAGCTTTGGACCAAATTGCACTTTGGCGGCATCGTTGAAGTTGGTCAAGACGTCTTCCCAAAACAATTTGAGTATCAGGGCAAACTCCTCGCGCCCATGAACACTCTCGAGCTTTTCAAATGGCGGATTTAGCAATTTGAACGTCCTGTGGGCCGTATCTAGGAGTTTCTCGATTTGACATTGAATTGCGTCGTGCCTCTCGGCCAAAACCAGCGGCAAAGTCACCAGACATGCCAAATGGAAGTCTGGCTCGATCTCGACGACAATTATAGCCGCTCCAGAGACTTGGACACGCACGTTTCGCTGAGAATTCCCGAATTCTTGTGCTATGGAACATGATCCTCGAAGAAGCCCGATAATGTTGAGTTGTTCACCGATTCGAGTCGAGACTTCTGCCTCGGGTAGGTTTTCCGGGTCGTCTAGATTCGGGGAGACGAAAAAAAGGATCTGTTTCGATAGGTTTTCGACGGTTTCATCTGACTCTTTTGCCCATTTGGCATTGTACAAGGTGATGTATTTTATCTCGGCGAATTCCGAGTTTTCTGGATTGCTAGAATACGCTGAGCTAAAGAGATCCGTTCCTCCGAACCTGCTGATGAAATTGGAGAAGTATCCATTCATGTAAGTCAGAAATGGAGTAGGTGATATTAGTAGTACGCACACTGATAAAGTCAAAGTGCAGTACGATAAACAGGACTGACAGAAATTGATTGAGAGTGAACAAGCAAAAAACCAGAAGGAAATTTGTGAAATTATTTTTGATGCACATGTCCTCTTCCGCTTTCACTAGAAATTCTCTCGATTTTCTCAATTTCCCCAGAGTTCGGTCCATCCGATGTTCTTTCTCACCGCATTCGAGAACCCTTCATGGTACTTCACCCAGATCCTCAGAATGTGCTCAGTGGACACTTTCGTGGGCGACTCCAACTGCGTGGAAATCAGATCGTACTGGTTCTTGAAGTAGTCAACTGAAGAGGACACCCTGGCCTTTTTCACCTTCACGTCCTCGCTCGGAGTCTCACTTTTCGCTCTTCTCTTATACCCCACCTGAGTGTTCTCCAACTCCGACTGCAAAATCGGGAAAAGCCACTGTCTCTTTGCGAAAAGCGCTTTGGTGCGTGCGAGCAACGACTGCAGCGCAAAGTCGGTCTCAAACACCGTGATGGTGTCCCAGTTGGGTGCGAAAGTTAGCGATGTCTGGTTTGTCTCCATATCTCTCGAATTCTCCAACGTGATGTCTAGCTTTTTCACCAAATGCGCTAGTTTCTCAACATTGGTCTTCTCCCACTGTTTGAGCGACGACCTGATCTTGGCAGACCCGATTTCCGGCGTGAGCATCGTGTCTAGATATGGCACAAACTGACTGGCGTAGAACTCAGGATTGCTGGAGGATCCACAGAACGAGAGCCGCAACTCGAGGGGCAAATGGTCGCTCAACTTGCGCACGATGGTTTTGTTCTGCTTGGCGAGCTCGTTGCTCTCGAAGTCCATCGATCTCGCGTTGGGCAAGAGACTGTTCTCGTCGTTGAATTTCCTCACGTTGATTTCGCTGAACAACGACCAGAACTTAAGCAGCGTCAATGCTGGGTATATGAAATTTTCCCTGGCTCCCAGATTGAGCGTGTCGTAGTAATAGAGCCAGTCGCTGATCTCCGCCGGCTTCACGAGCGAGTCGTCCTGTAGATGTACCACATCCAAGTATTTGTTGAAACAGCCCCGGATAATCTTGTCGAGGGACCCGCTGGACGCCAGCTTCCCTTCACCCGAGACCATCATGTCGAGCATGACCTGGAAGTTCTCGTCTTTCGAGAGTCGCTTGTCTCTTGTGAAGATCAGCTCCACCACAGCAAACCACGACATTGACTCGTCCTTGAGCTGCGATTTCTCCAGCAAACTGTCCAGTTTCGAGAAGCTGTGCACGTCGTAGTCCAACTTCCGGCTCGAAAATTGCATGTAGTTGAGACACGCACGGATGTCTCCCTCGCAAACCTCGAAGATCTCTCCTATAGCCTTATTGTCCAACCCCAACTTCTCGTTGTCGCTGACCTTCATGAGCAACTCCTTGACCGATCTCTGTGCCGCCACATTGACCCTGCCTGTTTTCAGCGCCGAGGTCACGGGTCTCTTGAAGTTCACCGTCTCGCAAATTGGCCGGAGCTTGTCCATGGGATTTGGTCCGTATGTCCTCACACCGTGCGTGTAAATGTCGTTGGCGATGCATATGATTGGCCTGCGCAACACAAAGGGCTTCTTGGGCTTCTCCATGCTCTTTTCCTTACCCTTTTCCCCGGCTTTCCCCGGACTTTTCCCGTCTTTATACACCAAGTCCAAAATCACCTTCACGATGTCCCCGGCGTTGATGCTGCTGTCGATCTCGTCCACCACCAAGCAGGTGGGCCGCACCACGTTCTGGGCCACGCTCTCGCCCTCCGTTTTCGCCAAGTCCAACGTGTTCACCGTCAAGGCGTTCTGCATTTTCAACCTGAGAGCAGCGGTCGCATTGGCGAACCTCCCGCCGCCGTCGTGCACGTCCACGCCATGCATGGTGTCCATGGAGTTGGCTGCGTTGAGCTCTTGCACCACGTAGCCCATCTGCCGCGCTAGGAGGTGCACCGCGAGCGTTTTCCCCGATCCTGATGCTCCATGCACCAAAAGCACTTTTTTGAGCGGCCGCCCCATGCTGTCGGTGAAATCGTCCTCGGCGACGGGCTCATTACGCGCCACGGTGTTCCACTTGCGCAAGAAATTGAGGATCTGGCGGAACTGCCGCTCGTTTCCTGCTGAGGATAGATCTAGAAATGTCTGTGGCTTATACTTGTCAGTCCATAGCTGTGGCTGTTCCGGGTGCTTCTTATGTTTCTCTAGCCGCTGGAGAGTTTCCCTGGACTTTTTGATCTGTTCTCGTTGCGCCACTTTCTCGTAGAGCGAGTCCATATCTAGAATAGACTCCGAGGTGGAGAAATCGACAACGGGCGGTGTTTTTCTCCTTGGCCGAAGCAAAATCTCTGTTCCGTCGAATGCAATTGCCTTTTTCGCTCCGGGAATATACTCCACCGGATCGGGAAAGTCCGAGTTGTTCAACTCATGTGTTTTGGCGGTGTTTCCAGATTGACTATGGTGAATTTCCTCATAGTCTATATCTTGCGGAGTGACCGTTGTGCTTTGCGTGGAATCACCTGGAAGCTTTGCAAATGCTTCAGATTCCTGATTAGGATTCGTCTCGCCGCCAAATAGTAGCGACTGGTCGAACGAAAACGTCTCTGTCATGAAGAAGTGGAGAAGTGGAGATTTGGAGCAGACGCGTAGTAGGTAGTGTGTAGAGAGAACAAGAGGAAGAGGAAGAGAGGGACAGGGAAGTATTAGTAAAGGCAGAGAGAGAAAAGGAAGAAGAAAAAGAAAACAGAGAATGACGAAAGAAGAAGTTTATTAAATAAAGAAGACATCGGATTATATCAATATTCTTTTTCTCTTTATATTTGCTGTTTCTTGACTTTTCTGTCTGTCTTCCTGTTCATATTTTGGTGGAGCGCGACTGAGGTAAATAGAGCCAGAGTGTGGTGCTGTGGAGACGAGGGAAGACCAGGGAAGACCGAACGGGAGCCGAGGGAAGACCGAGCGTGGGGTGGCAACAAGACGAATTGGTCTATAAATAGATTATTTTGGTAGAAATTTCGAGGGGGATTCCTGCCGTATTTATAGTTTTTTTTCCCTGTTGTGGGAAACTTTACATCTCCCTCTCTTCTTATCTCCACTGGACTTACTTTTCGCAGCATAAAAAGGACACACCAGTAAAGACAAGGAAGAGGAAACAAAAAAAGGAAACGAACAGAAACATAAAAACGAAAAAATAGGAACACAAAAAAAGAAAAATCAATAAAAAGAATAAAGGGGAATCAGAAAGAGACATTATCAATTTCATTAATCACATCAATGTGTCCTTTTCCTACTCGTCATCCTCGTCCCTCCCCTTCTCTACCTTACTTCATATTGGCTCTATAAGTATATCGTACCTAGGTGCTGAACGAGTGCGGCGCCTCGCCCTCGGGCCCAATGTACTGTGGGTCTCTCCATGGACCGTAGTCGTTCAAGTACAAGTCCTGGTCTGCCACATCGGAGGCCCCGCCAAACTTCTGGGGCAAGTTGTCTGGAGGAATCTGCTTGAGCAACTCCTTCTTGTACGAGGAGCCCAAAATGAAGATCTTCGACACGGTCACGGGGTCCAAGAACGGCTTGAACAACTTGAACGCGGTCAGGAACCCAAACGGAGCGTTGATGAGGTAGAACTTGCCCATTCTCTCCGGGTAGTAGTCCTGGCCAATCTTGGACGCCTCCTTGACGTATCCCACCACCTGGTAGGCGGAGGAAATGGAGATTCCCTTCAAGTCCATGATCGTGCACGAGGTCTCCACCAAGACACCCTGTTTTCTCGAACACGCGGGCAATCTCTTCTGGGTGAACAGCTCATATTCCCAGACCAAGTTCTTCAACATTCTCTCCTGCGTGGTCACCTTCAACATGTCCGGCAAGTACACCTTGCCCAACTCCTCGAAGTAGACCGGTCTGCCGTCCTTGTCGGTCTTGTGGTAGTACTGCGGGTACATCTTGGCCACCAATGGCTTCTCCGTGTAGTGGAAGTCGTCCAAGATGGTGTTGGTGCCAAACAGCTCTCTCCAGTTCTCGCAGTCGACGAACATCTGCTTTGCCTTGGCCAAGTCGAACTTTCTGGCCCTCAAGAACCGGAGCAACGACGCATTGTCCAAGCGCAACGTGTAGCCCAACTTGGACAACTCATCTCTGAATTGCTCCAAGGTTTTCTGCTGGTCCGCGGTCAAATTGGAGGTGTATCCTGTTTGCTGCAGCGGGGCGCTGACCTGTGGGTACGACGCCAAGATCTCCGCTTCGATTTCGACTGGAGTTGGCATTTTGTTGGTGGACTTTTGGTGAGTACGTATAGGTTTGAGATTCGCAGTGTGTGTTTGCTTTAAATTGTCTGGCGCGCTTATGTAAGCAGGAAGCTGGAAGGAAGTGGGATGGAGATAAGCTGGGGGGCGAGGAATTTGGTGAAATTGATATTTTTTTGATTTTTTGTTTTGGTTCTCCAAATTTCTGCTTTTTCTCTTTATCTTATTCTATTTTCTCTCAATCTTTTCCCTCCTGCTTTCGCTTTCTTTCTGCCTGGCTCCGTGACGGGTTGCTCTGTTGGTGCAGGCAAGAAGGCTTATGGGCGCAGCGGCCATGTGAAAGGACTTGCTCCAGCGAGAAGTTTGTTGGGGGCGGGCAAGGGAGAGATTTGCAGAGATGCTAATTTTAGATTTTTTAAGGGAGATTTGAGGGTGGATTCGGCCTTGTATTTATACCCGGAGCTGGCAAAGCTGGTGCCTCCATGCAGGTGAACTCACCACAGAGGACATGCGACTGCAAAATGTCAATGGACCAAGAAAAGGGAAGCAAGAGAAGGAAAGCAAACGATCTCGTAAAACTTTAAATTTGTAATGTCAAGTTGTTAACGGAATCGCCGAATGTTCAATCAATCTTCCTTCTTTCCTAGTCCCGCTTCAACCACCTCTTGAATGGGTTCTTTGTCCCGAGTCTCCCGCTGATAGAGGCAGAACTGAAACTCTCAACCATCAGCATCACCTCGCCGCCCTGGTACTCCACTGGGAACTTCAATTTGAGCCCGGTCAAGGCGTTCTCGGTGAGTCTCTTCTGATTGGCCAACGAGGAGTCCTGGAAGTGCTGGTCGTAGAAGACAACTGAGTTCTGCAGGGTATCGAGGTACGCTCTGGAGACAACGTCCTTCACAAACGCCTCCCAGAGCTTGGGGTCTCCCTGGAGACTCCGACATTGCTCTGGTTGCTGTAATTGCAGTGACAACTCGTTGATCTTGTTGACGAGATTGGTGCTTTGCTTTTGGAGGTCTTTGAGGGTGATGTTGGACGTGATAAACGAAAAAATCTCCTCGTTGCTTCTGCAGAGCGATTTGATGAACCCCTCCGTCTCGTTATCGCCCACGAGATCCAAAAACTCGGATTTCTCAAACTCAAGCGATCCAATCTGGTAGACATTGCCCTCGTCATTCACACGGATGTCATCGGTGCTGTCCATGGCCAGTCGATCGTTTGTAGGCGGCTTCAAGCTAGTGTTATTGGCGGCTCCGTTATACTGAGCGGTGTTCTGGCTGAGAGTGGTGGTGATGCTCGTGGAAGAAACCAGCGAGTTCACTTTCAGAGACCGCGAGTGCATTCTAGCATGCGAATTCAAGTGCAAAAGGTAAATGAACTCTGTGAGCCTGAGGTACTTATCGATCAAGTATGGAGTGGTGGGCAACTCGCTAGAGGCCAGATCCCCGCTCAATCCGAGATCAAATCGTTTCATTTCGTGGCTGAGATCCAAAACTTTCTCGTTGAAGTCATTCTTGCGCCCGGTGATCTTGTCGAAATAGTCGTAGATCTCCGGCTCGTGCTTCTTTAGGAAATCGTTCATTTTCACCAAGTGAGGTTCCTTATGAGGACTGAACTCCAGTCGGTTGGCGAGGTTAAGCAAAATTTTCGCAATGAATGTCAATGTGCGCTGCGCTTGGCCTGTCTGGTGTGTTTTCGTCAAGTAGAACAACTTTGGATTCAAAATGGCCGGACAAAAGAAACGAAGGAAAATGAATGCACTCAAACAGTTCAATGAGGTGACCTTATCCTCCGGATCGCACGCCAAATCCACCTTATTTCTGAAGTTTTTCAACTGATTCTTGATTTGCGAGGGCAAGTCGTTGGATGTGGTATAGATCTTCAGCCAGATCTCCTCGGTGTAGCCATACAAATTGCTGAAATTCTGCTCGACGGTCTCCTGGACCAATTTCTCTTGTTCCTCCTCTTCATCCGAGTCTAGCGAGTCGCTGTCGTCATCATCTTCCGAGCTGTTGGTGCTAGTTTTACCCGAACTGGCTTTTCTAGCAGCTTTCACTTGCTGGCGAACGTACCGAGGGTCAATTTCACAATTTTTCTTCTCCATGGTGATTTTCTCAAAGAAGTCACCGAACACCTTCTCCAAGTACTCCTGGCCAATACGCAAGATGTACTTCTCCAAGGATTTGGTGAAGATCGAGTTGCCTCTGAACAATGTGTTGAACATATTGTTGGAGGACGAGGCATTCGTGCCCTTTTTCCCGTAATTTTTCCGCGTCACCTGGTCCACCGTCACGAGCTCCAGTTCCATAAGCGTTTTAAACCACTTGTCCTCCACTCCAAGACTCTGGAAAATATCTAGCAAGATGAAACTGACATTCTCAAAGTCTGAAGTCACCACCGTCGAGTTGCAGAATTCTATAAGCTCTTTCATTGGACAGTTGAGCAACATGTTCTCCAAGATTCGGAAATCTGGCGGCGCAGGTATAAGATACTCCTTCAAATTGACCGTAAGAAGCAATTTGCCCACAAGCAGATTATTTGCATCGTAGATCAGCAACCTGACAATGTTATTGTTCTGCACAGCCGCTGCAGCCGCCACATTCAAGCTTTGTGACACCAGATTCAGCCCTGGAAGCAGAATTCCCTCACTGCCGCCCAAACCGACCGACATCGTGGATGTTCTTCTTAGTTGCTGCGTCAAAATGTCTGGGGTCAAGAAAACGGTACCAACAATGCGATCTGAGGGCAGATTTGCCACATCTGAGTTCGTCTTTTTGATCACAATGTGGATCATTTGCGTCAGAATTGGCAAGTCTGTCAGAAACTCCTCTTTCCAGAATGGATTGGCAGATTGTGCCACCAACGCCGTTCTCGCCCACGGATAACCCCACATCACCACTTCTGCGTAAACTTTGCTCTTAGCCTTTGCCCCTGGCGCCACGTGGTCGAATTTTGCCTCAATGATGTCGAGAGTGACCTTCTTAGACACCCGGAAGTGGTCTCTGGTGTACTGGCCCAATTCGGGGGTCACGGTGGTCGTGGGGGCCGACTTGACGTCGGTAAGAGTTGCCGTAGTGGCGCTCCCGGTTGATGTGTTGGCTTTTGAGTTGCCGTCGAGGCTGGTGTCCGCATCTATTGTGCTTTCCAAGTCCACCACTCTTTTGTTAGGTATAGAAACCAAAGTGGAGTTTTCATCATACACGCCGATATACTCCCGCTTGCAGAAGTAGTTCAAACCCACAAACCAGTCCTCCAAATCGATGTGGAGCGGGAATTCAATCAATACACGCAGGTTGCTGCTGATGGGCCGGCCATCTTTGGTGAGCAAACTCTGTAAGTTCAAAGAGTCGAGCGAGAGCGCGGAGGTGGGCTTGATCACGTTGTTCCACCGCAACTCCTTGATGTGGCCGATGAACAAGATGTTTGGGTTCCCGCAGATCGAACTGTGGAGCTCTCTTATCTCAGACAGGAGCACTTTTTTGATGTCCACAGAGTACAAGAGCGTTCCGTCCAACTCGGTGATGAAATTGAGCATACCGTTCAGCTTGAGCACTCCCATAGTGTAGAACCAGCCCTCGGGCACGTTCCCGTCCAGCTGCGAGCCCAGTAGAGCCAGTCCCCCGGCTGTTCCTGGCGAATCTTCAAAATTGGAAAAGCACACCGGAGGCCTGGGTCCAGGCACCAAAGTGACTGTTTTCGCCCTCAGAGGAATTGGCCCGTAGATCTTGAAGCGGCACACAAGCAACTCGTGCGGGTCAGACGTCAGGGTGGTGGCGTTCCACACCCGATTCTGAGCAAACCATTTTTTGGCCAATCCGGGCGGCTTCATGTTCTGCCAAGCCAAAAGCGCCAGCACGAGGTTACCGAAAACGGACTTGGCGCTGATTTTCATGTATAGCCGCTCGTTGTCGTAGCTTCTCACGTGTATGACCGGCGGCTCGTCAGCATTTGAGTTTTGGTCTGAGTCGGCCAGTTTCTTGCCGAATCTGCGGCGGTTCACGGGGACTTTCTCCTGAGAATTCATCAGGGAGTATATCTGCACGTGACACAGCTGTATATTTTGGAGTAATAAGGAAAGCAGGCCGTGAGCATCGTGGGCTAGCATTGAACCTTCTGGGGTAATCAGAACTTGGGCCGCGTGGGCCCAGGAGTGGGTGTCACGTGACACCCAGATATCGGGGCCCCTGAATGTGGCCAGGTCCCTTAGTAGCGCTTTCTGGAACGGCGAGCGTCTGGACATCGTTGGAAGTACAAGTAGTAATTACAGATAGAAATGAGTGTAAGGTGTCAAGCGAGTAGGAAATGAGTCTGCAGGAGACGACGCGCCGTTTCAGTGTGAGTGCAGGTTTGCATGGCCAACCAGGGGAAAGATGGGGGGAGGGGAAAAAAAACCGAGGGGGCAAAAAATCTGGGGGGATCGGGGTCTATTTATACTGCTGGTGGCGAACTTCCCGAATCTCTTTTTTTCCCTTCTCCCCGCGGTCTCTTTGTTTACCCTATTTGCTCACCTCCAAGTTCTTCTGTGTTCCTGCAGCCAACCAACAAGCGAAACAGACGGTGATTTTTGACGAGAGTATTTGCAGGAATTAGTTTATTCCCCCAGGTGCCGGATAGCCAGCAAAAAGGCAGAAATGAAACGAAGAACAAGGGAAGGAATAACACAAAGAAAAGTGGAGAAAAACGGGGGACAAGGAAAATAAAGAACAAAGATGAATTTGATTAAGTTTTCATGTTTTAATTTCTCTGTCCAAATGCCCCAGTACCTCCCCCTCTGCTTGGTGGGTCTCACTTTCTCCTACTTAACAACTAGCAGTGGCTTTTCTGGCTTAAACGCATCCAGAATTCCAAAAGTGAGCCGTTGGCCATGTACAGGTCCCGGGGTGCCGAAAACAGCAGCGATCGGCGCCAATCCGGCGAGGCGTAGAAGTGCATGACCTGAGACAGAATGTGGACAAAGATGGAGAGGAGATGAGGAGGAAGAGAGTGGAGCAGAGAATGAGGAAGAGAGAGAAAAAGAAAAGAAAGACAACCAAAAAAAAAAGTAAATGGAGAGAATTTTGAAAAGAACGCTGTTTTGATTTTTCGCTTTATAGGGTTTTTAGATTTTTTTTCTGTGTGTTTCATGTGTTCGGTGTGGATTCTTTTTGCTCGACACTCACACCTGGGTTTTTCTGTGTGTTGAGAAAATGAGAAAGTGTCAATTTTTGTGGTGGAAAGTGACAAATTTCGATGGACGTGAAAGGAAAAGTGAATGGAAAAGTGAATGAGCAAATGAATGTCCGTAATTTTTGTGCGAGAAGAGAACAGGGTCGTTCATTTGCAGAAATATTCTTAGTCGGATTTGGCGTCCACGTATGGTTGACGTTTGGCTCTTGCATTGGAATGTGGAATGTGGAATGTGCGAACAAAAAGTGAAGGAGAGATGGGAAGGAGAAAAAAGAGTGGAGAGCAAAAGGAAGTGAAGGGCACTTTGAATTTTGAGGACAGCGTAGTTGAGAAATTGAAGTTAAGCAAGAAGAAAAAGAAAGAATTTCATAGATTCAGTTTTCCTGGGTGTCTGGTTTCACTTCCACTTTCACTACATTTGGGCTCAAAGGTGTGAGGAATTGTAGTACAAGGGACTGGAAGAGTGGAGGTGCAGAATTAGGTTGAGTGTGAAAGCTTGGTCTTTCAAGTATGCGATCTGTAAATTCTTATTTCCGGTTTAATTTATTTCTTTTTCCTCTTGTGTTTGATCTTTCTCGGTTCCCTTGTCATTTTCTCCTTTGGTTGTATTTGGCTGCGAAATACACGTCGAGGCAAAACCACGATAAGGGCTGACACACCAATCAATATTTCAGTACAAACGAAACTTTTTAAGAAAATTCCAAGAAGTTGAGATTGTCTCTTTGTTTTCCCTTGCTCTTCTGCTTTCTAATTCTTCTGTCCATGATATTCATATCCTTCTCTTCTGCGCTGGAGTATCTCACACCTGAGAAATACCCATAACTCTGATGATTTTCATTCACTACTTGCGCCGACAGAGTCAACAATAGACGTGGAGTAACCGAGTTTGTCTATCATTGTCCTGGATCAATCTTAACCAATTTCCAGGTCAAATCAAGTTCGTTTTCGTATCTGGTTTCATCTTAGTTTCGGAACCTCTAATGTGGCTCATTGGACATACTGTCAGTTGAGGTATCTCGGCACAAAGTAGACCAAAAGAGCTGAAAATCAAGAAAGCCTGATTTGGTCAATTTTCCTGACCATCACATGCTCTAAATCTCTCGGTACTGCCCATTTCTGCCCATTTCTGTGTGATTTCCGTACTCCAGCCTTTTCTTCCTCCAGATTTCCCCATCACAGTCACACTCACCACACAAATCGAGAAAGACGGAAAGCTAAAAATTCTTTCAATGGATTCAGCCAATCTGACTCCACCAAAATCCAATTCCGAAAACTCCAACTTTTTTCCTCTCCAATATTCCCGCCCTGTCTTCCAACCTTTAAATCTCCATACTTATACTTTTCCTGCACACACGCCCTCTGCATTTTTCATCACCAACTTACTTCTTCCTACTCCATCCAAAAAGCCATGTGTGCCGATGCCACTTACGTGCCGTTGCACTCTCTGGCTGATGGAAACGGTCATTCCTACCACCAGGAGAATGCCATTTCCAATTTCAACCAGCCAAATCCGCTGGATATCGCGCATTTGCTCGACGAAAACCAAATCCAAAAGGCTCCTCATAGCTGTGCCTACTGTGGGCTTGACGCTGCTTCGTCCGTGGTGAAATGCGGCACGTGTGACCGCTGGTTCTGCAACGGCTCAAATCTGAGAGTTGGCTCGCACATCGTCACCCACTTGGTGCTGCTGAAACACAATGTCGTTTCTTTACACGCCGAGCTGACCCTCGGTGCAGACACGCTAGAGTGCTACAACTGCGGGTGCAAGAACGTGTTCATGTTGGGATTCGTGGCGGCAAAGCAGGAGTCCGTGGTGGTGCTTTTGTGCCGCATGCCGTGTGCTCAGCTGCGAGACATCAACTGGGAGACAAACGAGTGGCAGCCGCTCATTGACCAGCGGAAATTGTTGCTGTGGGTCGCCACCGAGCCCCTGGAAGACGCCATGGCGCACACGCGCCCGGTGACGCATGACCAGATTGCCAAATTGGAGGCGCAGTGGCGACTTAACAGAGACACCACTATCGACGACATTGACGGGGCAGACGCCGCAACCTCCAAGCTCTCGCCCGTGTTGTTGCGCTACACAGACGCGTACGAGTACCAGAACACGCTCGCGCCGCTCGTGGACGCGGAGGCCGAGTGTGACCGCGCGTTGAAGGAGTCTCAGGCGTTGGAGCATATTGTCGTGCAGTGGGGCGTGGGAGCGAGCGGAAGACACACCGCGCTGTTCGCCTTACTGAGCTACGAACACAGCAACTTGGTTGTGGCCGTGGGGGACGAGATTGTGCTCCACTACAGGGCGTTTGGTGCTACTGAGGATGAAACTTGGACTGGCGAAGGATACATTGTGAGATTGCCCAGTGCGCGGCTGGAGGTGATCACGCTTGAGCTTTTGCCCCTGAAGAGCGCTCCGCCAATCACGGAAAACACCGGTTTCACTGCGGAATTCGTGTGGAAGGGCACGTCGTACAACAGGATGCAAAAAGCGCTACGAAGTTTTGCCACCGACGAGAAGTGTCTCAGTGGGTTTTTGTACCACAAGATGTTGGGCCACGAGGTGGTGGCGGTGGAGTTCGACAGCGCCGTCCCAAGCAAGTTGGCGGTGCCGAAAATCGCCAATTTGAACTCGTCACAGCTCCACGCGGTAACCACCGCGCTCAAGATGCCGTTGCTGCTCATCCAGGGCCCTCCGGGCACGGGAAAGACCGTCACGTCTGCCACCATCATCTACCACTTGACCAAGATGCACAAGCACCGGATCTTGGTGTGTGCGCCATCGAATGTGGCCGTGGACCACTTGACGGAGAAATTGGCAGATATCGGCATCAAGGTGGTGCGGCTCGTGGCCAAATCGAGGGAGAGCATGGACGCGGTGCAGCAGCTGACGTTGCCGTACTCTTTGCACGAGCAGACGATGAAGGTTGCGCTGCCCCAGCTCAAGAAATTGGTCCAGAGAAGAGAAAACGACGAGAACCTCTCCAAGAAGCAGTTGGGCCAGATCCAGCGGTCCATCCACCAGTTGGAGCAGCAGGTGTTGGCTGCGGCGCAAGTGGTGTGCTGCACGTGTGTTGGCGCGGGCGATTTCCGCCTCAAGGGCATGAAGTTCCGCCTGGTTTTGATAGATGAGCTGACACAGGCCACCGAGCCCGAAGTTTTGATTCCCATCACGAAAGGAGCCAAGCAGGTGATCCTTGTGGGTGACCACCAGCAGTTGGGCCCCGTTATCTTGGACAAAAACGCCGCCGAGGCCGGGTTGCAGCAGTCTCTTTTCGAGAGGTTGATCTGCCACGGCCAGGTCCCCATCCGGCTCGAAGTGCAGTACCGTATGAACCCAGCGTTGAGTGAATTCTCGTCCAACATGTTCTACGAAGGGTCCTTGCAGAACGGCGTGACGTCCGAGGACCGCGCGTGGCGCAGTTCTCTGTTCCCTTGGCCCGTTCCAGATTGCCCCATGATGTTCTGGGCCAACTACGGTAAGGAAGAAATCAGTTCAAGCGGGAACTCGTTCTTGAACCGCGTGGAGGCCATGAACGTCGAGAAAATCATCACCAGGTTGTTCAGGGACGGCGTGCGGCCCGACCAGATCGGAGTGATCACTCCCTACGAGGGCCAGCGGGCCTACATCGTCCAGTACATGCAGATGAACAGTCTGATCGTGGAGAGACGTGCGGACTACGTGGAGGTCGAGATCACGTCGGTGGACGCGTTCCAGGGCCGAGAGAAGGACTTCATCATCTTGTCGTGCGTGCGTGCCAACGACGAGAGAGCCATTGGGTTCTTGAAGGACCCCAGGAGATTGAACGTCGCGTTGACCAGAGCCAAGTACGGCATGGCTGTTTTGGGCAACCCGCGGTCGCTCAGCAAAAACAGATTGTGGAACTACTTGCTCACGCACTTCAGGGAGCGGGGGTGTCTTGTTGAGGGACCCTTGGACAACTTACAGCTCTCGATGGTTCCGTTGGGGAAGATCGAGCAGACCAAGCAGGGCGGGTTTGGGCCGTTGAAGAACAACTTCGCACGGGACTTCGACCAGCAGCTGATGATGTCGTTTGTGCCCGATGAAATTCCAGAATTTCACACTGACCAAATGGAGGACCCCAGAGAATCCAGGGAGGCCAATGAGGCCAAAGAACCCACTTATGACGACGAGAAATGGCCGCTGCTCACGCTGAACGAGGCCGGGAAGTTGGACGATACGAAGAAAAATGGCAAGACCGACAAACTCGCCAACGCCAATGTGCTCGGCGACATCGATTTGCGCAGCATAGCCAATGCGTTTGCGAGCGGGTTGAACATTTAAGATCCGATAAAATGTCTGGGAGAGATGATTGGATGAGGTGGTTGGACGAGAATTTTGAAGAAACTTATGAAACTTGGCTTGTTTTATTCTGATTATTCTGATTGTTCTGACTATTGAGGATGCTGGGTTGGCTTGTGAGGGTCTGATAGAGCAATTTCTCGCAGGACGCGGCATTTTGCGCTTATCTGCATCATGCACGCTTGTCTGCAGACTGCGCATATTTTCAGAATTATCAGCATAACAACAAAAAAAGTCATTTTTCAAGCGGCCAACACCTTTGGTATCCGGATCTGAAACTGTCAATGCTGTGACGTGTTTCACACCAGCTGCTCCCGATGACATCATGTCCTATTGCCGACTTGCCGATAGTCCGACCCGGAGATAAGATGATCTCCAATTTCAAGTTCACTCCCACCGTCTCAAATTGAAATTCGAATATTATTTCGCTCCCCAGCGCACATCCATGCCTCTCGCTTATGAGTTAGCTCCTCTGCAAGCTGCTCGCCGGAAGTGAAATTTTTCAATTTTACCCGAGGATCTCCGAGCAGGGTGTTGCATGCTCAAATATTGGCGATATGGCCGTTTGGACAATTCCGACTTCCAAGACATAGCGACGTGGAGTGCAACAGTCTGTTCTTGTTCACTGTGGCTCTCGGAATTTCAATTATCAATTACACAAATCACCAAACACTAATAATAGACGGGCACGCGGAGGCTTAAGGTGTAAGCGTTTCAACACAGAGAAAATACGAATTGTGAAAAATAAAAAATACAGCAAAAACAGAAAAACACTGAAACGAAAGCAAACTCAATGATTCCCCATAATTCTTCCGAGCAGATTCGCAATCTACACACGTAAAGCATGCCAAGCGCGGTGCATGATGTAACAAGAATTCCAGATCAAGTTTTGTACAATACTAGAAGAGAAAAAAGAATTTCACGAAGGTTGGACCATCTGTAGCTTTCGGGGATAATCTGCAACCATGGCATCTTCCATGACACAGGCAGGACTTTGTGGTCGGGATCCTGACATGAATCCCGAAAAAGCAGTAGTTCCTGACGTCAATGCATGCCGGCGTCATGCACCCGACGGGGAATGCCGGTAGTGCTTGTGAAGGGCTCGTTCTCGATACATTGCAGGACGCTACATAAGGGCAAGAAACACGAATCACGAGCGTTTGCAATCAGTTAAGGTACGTTCAATGAGACAATATGTGATTTGTCATGATTAGTCAAAGAAGGATTGGGCTCGTGTGCGGTGAAATTGATGAATAGAAAAGAAACGGTACAGCCCGACAAAATTTCATTTCCAATTCAGAACTTTTGGCTTGTTCCAGAATGTCATGCTAGTGCTGGATTCCACAGGAGATTTTCATTCCATCAGCGATTGATCTGACAGGAATGTTGGAGTTCCCGAAGACTCTACATTCCGAGATGCAAGAATTTGCATTTTGCCGCCCATCACTTGCTTCTGGAACTTTAAATTAGCGAGAAATCCACCGATCGCATAAGTCCGCCAGTTAAGCCAATTAGCGACAAGCCACAGCGACCAATATGTCGTTTGGAGAAATACGGAAGATTCATTGTGTGCTTTTGACACTTTATCAAAAACAATAAACATTTAGAGTTTGGGTATCAGAAAGATATATGTAAATGAATAAATCCGATCAGTGGCACGTTACCAGGGCAACACAACTAAATTTGGGCTTGACAATGCTAGCAGGCAAATCATTTAGTACGATTCATGCCGGTCGCTGCCGTCAAACAGCAGACACGTCATAGGAGGAAATGGGCGGACATTCGAGATTTTGGGAAAAAAATGTAGCAGAAAGACCAGAAAAAGGCGGCACCCAAGGTTTTTTGGCTGTAGCTGCCAATTTGTGTTTGTGGGAGGTGCTTTCATTCTAATATTGTGGATGAAATTCAGTTTGCGGGGGTGTCGTCCAATGCGCGCGCCTGCATACGGCCCACGCACTCATGTGAGTTGATGCAAATCAGCAGTTTGAGCCGGGCGTCCACGAAGCTTGTATCTGCCTGTGTGCAGTGCGCATGGTTTGACACCACCAATTGGGCATATCTCATCACATTGCGCATACACCAGCGGCTATCATCGAGCGGCACCGACCTGGACTAAATATCCCGGAGCGAGCCCCTCCAATTTTCGAGCCCATAGGCTCTTCAAAGTTACACAAAGACAGACCTCCAGAACCTCCGGCGCCACAGCCACGATCAGTGTCTGGATAATGCCGCACGATGTCGATTCCTCCGGCGGCGATCTAAGCAACGCACATGTGTCAGCTATATTTGTGCTCGCTGCAAGAGATGCATGTCCCCGCTTATACTTCCCGGGATCACCCTGGCGGCAGCGAGGAAAGCACCAAAATGGGTAAGGGAGCCCTGCATGGCCACCCTGAAGAACCCAGCACCCATGTTTACCACGGCGAGGGAGACAGCATGCGCGGTCCGGATGATCGCCTACGGTTTGGGAATTTAGAATCAATGCACCGAACATTTACGGATCAAGTAATGTGATGCAACAGCCGCGTCGACATGCTGGACAGGCGTCATGCCCAAATATGCCAGATGCGGCGGCCCGGTCGGCAGGTTTGGCTACCAATTAAGAACCACCGCTCGCTGTGCTTATATGTATGGTTGTTTTCCCAATCCATATATTCGCAATTTCACCTTCATTTCTTGCATGTCTTATTAACCCGTGGCTAACCACTCACGCCAACCGTTCCTTACCAGTCATCCATTCCACTGTCACTACTGTCAACTACACTACACGACCATTGCACTACACTACTACACTACTGTCAACTGTCAACTGTCATACATTCACGCCATGTCGTACACAGAGTCACAGCCTCGCCACAGATCGAGGCTATCGCACGCCGACGTCAAGCTCATCTTGTTCCTCATTGTCCAGATCAAGCCGTTCAAGTATGTCGGCGACCGCACCTTGTCCCAGTCGAGAAAATGGGACTTGATCCAGCAGAAGCTCGAGCAGCACAAGTTGCGGCACGGGTCGCTGAGCGCAGTGGTGCCCACGGTGAGAACGCTCCAGAGACAGATGGCCACGGCGCTCCGGAAGGCCCAGCACCGGCACCAGCCCGAGCAGTACGAGCCGTTTCTGGTGTTCGCGCAGCTCTCGCGCCAGAGCCCGCTCGCCGACTTGGAGACCGCCGTGTTGGAGCTCTACAACTTGTCCGAGGCGTACAAGACGGGCCAGACGGTGGGCCCGTTGCCCGAGCTGGTTGTGCTGGCGTTTGAGAACGACTCGGTGTGCGACTTCGTGTTGGACCTGCCCGACGAGTTTGCCGTGGGCCGCCACAACCTGGACGCGCTGGTGCATCTGCACCGGCTGCTGCCGGACCTGGAGAGCGAGGAGATCCCCGAGCTGGTGGCCCCGATCATCCTGAAGATCCGCCAGTTGAGCGACCAGAACAGGAACTTCTACAATGAGCAGATGTCGTTGCTACGGCTGCACGCGGCGCTGACCAACGAGAAGTTCCTCATGTTGGAGGAGATGGTGTTGCTGCTGGTGCCGGCGAAGGAGCCCGAGGTGAAGATGGAGGCACGCAAGGACACCATGCTGCGGTCCATTCTGGAGTTGTTGAACTAGGGAGGAAAAGAAAGAGAGGAAGAAAGAATGAAGGGGAAAAAGAAACAGAAGGAGAAAAAGAAGGAGCGTAAGAAACACTTGCTTGCATTGCTTGCTCTTTGGCGGTCCGGGTGGCTGGCCATCGTGTCTCGAGATATAATAATTAATAGAAATCCACAGGCAGACTCGACAGAACGGGGAGGGTGTAAATGGGAAGGCAGTTGAAGAATTGGAAATGTGTGAATTGTTGGAAAACGGCTGTCTTTGGGTGGTTTTCGATTGTGGTTTCCGTTTGTGGTTTCCGTTTCTTGTTTCTTGTTGAGTCAGGTTGAGGTGTTTTCCATGAGGATTTATTATTTATGGACAACACTAGGGTTCAATGGAGACAATTAAATAAGTTTGACCTCAAAAAGTGATTTGGAACAATCCAAGGAGTGGAATATCAGATTTTGGAGTTCCTGTTTCGATTGGCAGGGGAGTTGTTTGTCAGTCCACAAAACAAGAAATGGCTCACAAACATCCCCAATTACCATAAGTATCACTAAAACAATCCAACACAGAAACCTCCAACATCCAAAACCATTTCCATCAAAATTTAAATTCTTGAATTCTCCGGTTTTTTGATGCAGATGTCTCCATTTGATCTATCCCATTGCAATTCTCCATGGCTCAAAATCCTTTAGTTTGTTCTTTGTACATTATGGGGTCACCAACTAAAAATCCCCGGATCTTGACTTGACTGCAATTCTCTTGAGTTTCCAAACTTCTCAGGATTCCACATTCCATATCAATTTCTCGAAGGAACTTTTCGTCACTACCCAATGAAACAAAATCCGGCCATATTGGTGATTGTCTGCCCGGAAGTCTCCAAACCAAGAGTTTCTCACATTCTTCCATTTTCAGCTCGGAATTCCAGACGATAATTCCGTTTTCTGCCTTTTTGGCGATTCAATTGTGGCCATGGTGAAGCTCGAAATTTGATATTTAGATGCTGTTCTGTGTTTTGACTTGAGGACAGCGAACACAGCGGATTCTAGACCAAAAGTACCCTAAAAGTTCTAATGGTGGAGTGGAAAGCTCCCGAAACCCGGGGAAAATCGGCCAAGAACGGATCTACATAGTTGCCGGTATTTTGTTTCGGGCAGATATTTCATTTTCTCTACATTTCCAGATTTTCCCATTGAGTCTCTGAGGATGATATTTACATTCTGAACAGTGGTTACATTTCTGTAAAAATGTGTAAGTACGAGTGACGCGTCCTGCAGAAGCGTGCATCAAGAGAAGTCGGCTTAACATAAGCCGTCGCTGGCTCCTGCACCTCGGAAAAACTAGTGTTCGCTGTGAGGTGGCATGTCTGTTGTCCCCGTTACCGACCAGCACTGTGCGTCAAAAATAGACTTACGATCCCAATGCGGTGGCACTTACGGTGAAACTTGCATTCATTGCTGCGAGCCAAACATGCGCAGATCTTCCACGCGAAAAGCTGCCAGGGTGGAGGTGGTGGGGTCCTGGCCAATGAATACCGCTTTCAATTGGACGAAAGTTGCTTTTTGCGCTCGACTGCAGGGCGGGCACGACGCGCAATTTGTCACGTGAGTAGTCACGTGATAAACGGCACGTGACTTTGCCTTACCGACGAGAACAGCTTTGCAAATGCAATTTCAGCCAATCAAATCGGGAACGTCAATATCATAGAATTGACATCAGAAGAAGAAACAAAAAAGCGAGGAAATTTCATTTTCAAAATCCATGTATACTTCAATTGGGCCAATCACGGGTTCCTGATTACGCCAAGTAGTCACCACATACAAGGTAGCAACTGAATTATCGTGACTGACACAGAAAAATCTTTTGAAAAAGAAAAAAAAAACACAAAATTTATTTCTTGAACTTTCTTCAACGAGACGATGACGTACACTGACGCGTGGTGAATTGCGGGGAAAAGCAAGTATGAGGATGTACAGGTGTTTCAATCAGTGTGTTGATGTAGCTAATATACAGAGTGACCGTGACCAGATGCAATAAATAAGTTCCGAGCGAAAGAACCAAAGAGCGAATCCAAAAAGCGAAACCAAAGGAGCGAAACCAAAGGAGCGAAACCAAGGAGCGAAACGAAAAGAAGCGGAAATGTGAAGCAAAAGTAAATCCGAAAGTGGCAGTGAATCCAAAGAAAGCAGTAGTGAATCCGAAAATGGAAGCAACAGTAAAGCCGAAAATGAAAGCAATGGAAATTCAGTGAGTTTGAAAGTCCAGCAAATCGAAAAGTGAGTTTGAAGATCCAGTAAATTGAAAATCCAGTAATTTGAAATCCAGCGAATTGAATCGATGGTATGTGTATCTGGCGAAAGCTGGGGTATCTTGGGTGCAGGTCAATTCAGCAGTCACTGGGGCAAATAGTAAGTTTGCCCATGCAAGGGTATCAACGTCATAATCATAATGTAGTCGACCAGAAAGTCAACAGAAAGTCAACAGAAAGTCAACGGAAGCCGATCGTCAAATCAAATCGAGACAAAGTTCGACATGTCAAACTCGTCCTTGAACAACTGGGAGTTGTCGCAGTGCATATCCAAGTTGATTGGTTTGTGCAAAGTGTCGACGTTCTCGAAGTCCAGCAAGTCCGTGAGTGGGGTATAGGCCAAGTCGAACTGCTCGATGTCGTCGAGCGACAAGGTTTGTGAGTAGTCCAGCGAGATGTCGGAGTCCTTTGGAGCATGCAAGAAGTCCTGGAGCGGCGAGAAGTCGGAACTGCCAGACTCGGAAACACCAGAGTCGGAAACACCAGCGTCGGAAACACCAGCGTCGGAGGATCCCATCGAGGGCGTCACGGACTTTCTCTTGACCGAGGACTCGGATACACATCTCCTGTGCTTTGGTTTGCGCACACCTGGGCCCTTGTAGCTTTTGAACTGGAACTCGCTTGATTTTCTTCTTGGGAGCGACGCCAGCTTGGATCTCTGGTGGGTATATGGAGTAGCAGGGTGAGCCACCTGCAGCTGACTCATTTGAGTTTGTATTTGTGAGTTGGTCTGCATTGGGCTGGTCTGCATTTGCAGCTGAGTCATTTGTGGGCTGGTCTGCATGCCAAACTGGCTCTGGAATTGCAAGAACCTCTGGAACGCCAACTGCTCCTGCTGCATCTGCAACGCCAACTCGGCCACCGAGGGCTGGGGATACTCTGCAGGCATGTTCATCAAGCCGAGTCCCAACAACGACGAGTCGATGTCGTCAAAGGAGAAGTCGTGGGGCTTGTCGAAAACGGGAGACTCGGCCAGCAGCGACATCAGCAGAAGCAGCAGCGCAGGCGAGATCTCCTCGGCCTCGGTCTTCACGGGCGACAAGTCCACAAACACAAAGTCCTTCATCATGCCCGGCTTCAGCTTGGGTCTCTTCAACGAAGGACGCTTGGACATGAACTGCTTGCACGCGGCGGTGATGCGCAAGGACGAGTTGAGGCACTGGAGCGACGAGTTGGCGTCGGAGCTGGCCGGGTTGCCCAGAGACACCGATCTCTTGACTCTCCACAATTTCTTTCCGTTGGCAGGAGGAAGCACTTGCATTCTGGGGTTAGTGGCTGACCGAGCATCGAGCAGAGCGAGATGTGAGAGGAACTGGAAACATAAAAGTGATGTCTTCAGACGAACAAAGACAGTCTCTTAGTCTGTTTTCCTGACATCCTCATACACTAAGGTGGAGCCCGTCTTGACAAACACAGACCAAGGTGTATGTATCCAATTCCACCTCATCTCATCGCATCTCATCTCTATTCGTCAATACATACTTTGTACTCATGATTTTTTTTCTGCGGTTCGACCAGGGGGGGAACGGCCATTATATATCTCGAGCAGAGGGGAGCCAGGAACACTGCGTTAGGAACAATTTTCAAATGTTGTAAAAGTTGCAAATGTATCATTCGGATGGACATCGCATGCAGCCTGCAGCGAGGCCTAATGGAAATAGCGCCCGTACAATGGGCATTTGATCCGATGTCCGCTTCATGCATTCCATTTCCCTAATTAGTCAAGTGATGAAATTACCCCGGATTTCAGTTGCTTGGTCCAAACGCCTCCTTCGATTGGTGACGAAATTTTCTGCTTTCGTTCTGGCCGATCGAGGCGTCTCGAGGCTAAGGAAAAAATCTTGTCGTGGCTGCTGCCAAATTTTGTTTTTGTGGAAGCTTCCCCAGGTTTCGTTTGTTCCATTCAGCGGCCAATGGAAAGTTTCTTTTTGAGGGGGTCCTCAGAGCCACATCGTTAAGCGACTTTTGGCGGAGAGGGGATCATGTATCAATACACGCGGTTCCATGTTTTTTGCCTATTTAGGCTTACATTGTTCGTCGATATAGGACAATGTACATTTGGGTTGCCTAACTAGGATATATTACCTACATCACTCTCCGGCACATTATGCAGTACACTCATGTCTCCACTTTAGCCCAATTAGGCAAGGTAATTTGGCATATGACTAGAAATAGCGTCAGGTGCGGAGTTGTCGTGGGCTTTATCCAGTAACCATTACTATTATACGATTTAGCGAGAATATTATATCTCCGGCTCCTGTTTTTGCATCCGAAACTCACAGAATTTCAGTGACTGTTTTGTGGCCAACTTTTGGTTTCTGTTTCCTTCTCCACACTTCGTAAAAGAATGTTCCAAACTTTCTTGCTTTCCAATTAGACGGAGAAGGATATTTCGGTTGCTCGTACATTATCTTTGGTCATTAGATGATGGACGATTGTAGTATTGCGCGGCCAGGGCCTCGTAACTTGCAGCCGCATTAGGCACCCTCGTCCCGTTTAGGCATTCCCCTCATCTTCGTGCAGATTTACGACACCTTCCGCAAATGTTTGTTGGGAAAAACCGCCCTGCCCAAATTTTTGTCGCTATAATGGACACAGGTGAGATTTAGGCACAAACTTCCTCAGAATTTCAGCCACCGAAAAATCGCCAGTGGAGCTCGAGCAACAACGCAAACACGCAAAAATCCGCTTCCAAAACTTGATCCGGCTTGACCCCACTTATTTGCGTCCGACAAGGGCGCCATCCGGATTGTGCATCCAATCGAAGATTGGAACCCCGTCAACGTTTGAAGATGAGGGGAGACGTACTGCAGAAAGTCGGCACTTTTGTGGATTTAAAGCATTTTTCGGATGCACCCTGGAAAAAATAGTAGGTATGGCGTGGCTTGAAGCAAGCCCCACAATTGACATCACCAAAAAAAAGTTCGATTTTGCTTTTTGAAATCTCACCGCTCAGTTCTGAAAACTCAACATTCTCAACATTCACCTCTGGCTTTGATCTCGCAAGGAGTCACCATTGTGTAGGTTACGTAATTACCAGACCTAAACAGGCAGGAGCCACGAGCCCTGGACACACTCAGTTTGCCTATTTGCGGTAACATATCATAACTTCGTCCGTCATGGTGGATGGGACCGTTCTCCACTTTTCGGATGTGTGGATGGACGTTAAGGAGGGGTCAACCGAGGCATGAGATCGGGCGCAAAAGAAACAGGTCGAGGAGATCGGGAGGCACCGGAGGCACCGGAGGAATGTTGGCGATCGTGAAAATCTGCTTTTTTCTTTTCTCTTCGTTGTTCTCACTGGCCCGCCCAAACTCTGTATTGTCATTTTCCCACTTTTGGGTGCGGAACACCGTGCAACTTTGCAATGGAGAAAAAATGCAACAATGCGAAAAGTGCAACGTCATAGTAGACATGTCGCCCATGGTTATGAATGAAACTGCCGGAATTGTACTGATCACTGGGGAGTTCACCGATCACCTTGGTATTGTCACATTTGTGGAATTGCAAGGTTGTGGAATTGCAAAATTTTTCAAACAATGACACGGATCAGCTGACGAACAATTGATCGAGATTGAAAAATTCCTCGATCCGATTTGGGACTCACAAACGATTTGCATCGATTTGCTTCCTTTGAATTATTTTCACGGTCGTTTGCATCGGCCCTGATTGGCCAGATAAGAAAAGCACACCAACCAATTTTTCATCCTGGAAAACCGACACTCCCTGTGAGAAAAAGACCAAAAAAATGTCAACCAAACTTTTCCAAATGGTGTCAACACTCGCAATTCAAAGCCAATGCAGTTTCAGACTTCCTTCACGGTCGATTTGATCTGAGTATCTCCTTGTCTTTTGGTTCCTCACTTTTCGTTTTCCTGCTCCTTCAATTTCTCCTCCAAGCCACGCCTCAACCTCTCCTTTGCCTCGGGCGTATAGTCGAGCGTTCTCGTATCGAGGTGCTGGATTGATATCCCGATCTTCTCGCGTTTTCTCCGCTCGATTTCCTCCTCCAGTCTGGGTTCAAACTTGACAAACTGGAAATCCTTGCCGACTTGCCAGAAAGCCACCATTCCTGCGCAGACGGCCAAGGTTCCGACGACGATTTTGTGTGAGATTGGAGAGGAAGGTGGAAGTTTCGACATTTTCGTGATTTTGGTGGTGTTCTGTGTTTGTGTAGTAGTTGGAAATATGGAGATGGCTGTGTTGTGTGCAGGTCAATACTGATAGCTTCCACTGTGTTGGCAATAACAAGGTGAAGTTGTATTTTTGTGGATGTAAAGTGAAAATTTAAGTTTTGATTCAATGGACTTTCTGGGATATTGTCTTTGTTTCGAATTTGAGTGGCGTTGAGTTGTATATCTAACTGAGGTCTAGAGTTGGATCATGACTGCAATATTGGGTCCCATAAAAATCTCATAATTCAATTAATTCTCATCTTCAGAGTCTGTTTCTGGTTTCTTGAGTGTGCATTTTTGACATCCAGATCAAACCGGCGGGATGCATCGCAGTTTATATACGGCTGAATGCTCGAATTAAGAAAGTCCACGGAATTACCTATTTAGTTCAAGAGCCTCGGACATAAGACAGAAACTTTTGGAGTTTTTCCATTGAAAACCCCGATTTGGGTATTCTCGTGCATAAAAGATTTCCCCATGCGTTAGGTTTCCTTCGGTAACGATTGACATGGCAATAAGCGTTGGAGATTATTTCCGCATTGGGAAGTGCAATTAATATGCGACAAGGCCAGCGCCTGGAGAATACGAGCATTTATTACTTTTTTCGGCAGGCGATCGTGGAGGATCTGGCGAGGGAATGAGTGGCAAGTGAATGAATAATTTGAAAGAATAATTGGAAAAAAAAAGTGGAAAAACAGAAGTTTCGATTGGATTTTAGTGAGGATTCTACTGATTTACACCAATCAAGGAAGAGTCACGGAAAGTCACATAGAGAAACATCAAAATCTCTAGCAATCAATGGAAATCCATAAATTTTCTGTTCCTCCATTTTTTCAATTCCTCTGCTTCGCTGCTTGCATTCATATTTCCCGTTTTGGCAGTGATCTTCATCGGAACATCAGACACCTCGGCCCCTCCTTTCCGAATGCGGAAATAGATCAAGAGAAAGAACATACTGATCTAGCAATGCAACCGAGAGCATGTGAAAAAAAAAGGGAAAGAATAAAATCAGACAAGAGAAGAATGTGGAAGAACAGAAATTGACTTGCATGTGCAAATTTACACCAGTAGGGCTAGGTTGGCACATCCATATCTATGTATAATTCCTCAATCAATACTGTGCCATAGTTAAGCTCCATAGTTAAGGTTTCGCACTCCACACTTCAAATATGAGTCCAGAAAATATGGGGTGCAACACATAAATTCATGCAAAAAAATACCAAAATTGAAGTTGAGAAACCCTCAATACCTAATTAAAAATTTCAAAACACTATAAGTTGGTCCCCTTCCCCAGTGTATCTGTTCCCATATCGGAGTCGTGCGCTAACCACAAACCCCTACCTATTCATGCACCACTTTAATCCACCAACTTAAAACCCAACCTACAATCCTGCAAACCATACCCAATGGCAGCTTTACCGAAGAGAATCATCAAGGAAACTGAGCGGTTGGTTAGTGACCCTGTGCCCGGCATCACCGCCGTTCCCCTGGAGGAAAACTTACGCTACTTTGAAGTCACCATAGATGGTCCGACCCTGTCTCCATACGCCAACGGCAAGTTCCAGTTGGAGCTCTATTTGCCCGACGACTACCCGATGTGCGCACCCAAAGTACGTTTCTTGACCAGAATCTATCATCCGAACATCGACAAGTTGGGCAGAATCTGTCTTGACGTGCTTAAGGATAACTGGTCGCCGGCGCTCCAGATCCGCACGATTTTGTTGAGTATCCAGGCGTTGTTGGGCGCTCCGAACCCGGACGACCCCTTGGCGAACGATGTGGCGCAGGAGTGGAAGCTGAACGAGCCACAGGCGATAGCTGTGGCGAAGGAATGGACCGAGAAGTACGCCAAGGAGACCAAGGAGACGGACGAGAAGGAAACGTAGGGAGAGAAGGGAAGAACTGAGGAACAAAGATAGAGGAAGGAAAAAGAGAGAGAAAGGAATTCTGAAGATGGATTCTTCTAGGGCGAGAAAATGAAAGTTTGGTGGGGATAAAGAGGGGACTGCAAATATGAAGAGAAGATTGAAAGGATTTGAGTTCAATTGTTTGTGAATGCTCACATTCTTGATCTTTGGATCTCAGTCGCTCACATCTGTGACTATTGTCAAGATCACCATTGAATTCTACCGACTCTGTGTGTGTTTCCAGATTCCTTCCAGATTTCCTTCCAGAATCCTTCGTCTATATTTCCTCCCGACTCCATTCTTTCTAATGCATTACGAGCACACCGCGTGCGTGAGCCCCACGGCCCAATTGTAGGAGCCCAAAATCACCACCATAAATGCAAACCCAACAATCACCAGCGCACTTCCGTATCTGTAGTCATGCAAGGACTCCAAGCCAAACAATTCAACAATGAACGTGGAAACAGTGGTGAGAGCACCGCAGAAACCATCGTCTAAACCAACTAGCACGTGACACCCAATGACATTGGTGACAATTGGCAATTTGGACGAAATGTGTGATCTTCCTCTGGCAAGCAAAGTGAAAATTGCAAGGAGAATGCAGCCCGCGATGTTGCATGTGAAAGTGCCAAAGGGGAAATTCTTGATGAGCGTGTTGAGCTTCTTGGAAACCAAATAACGGGTGATGGCGCCGAAAGGTGCAAAAAGACAGGAGAAAGTCCAGGACCTCCAGGTGCCGTCTTTCTTGGTGGCAATGAGCACGATGGTGATTACGTAAGCGGCGATTCCCAAGCCCGAGGTGAGCCACTCGACTTTCCCATAGTGTTTTCTTGGAATGGCGAAATTGTCGAAAGCTCCAGTGATGTGTCTCCCTGCATGGAACCCAGCAACCGAAATGCCCAAATGGGCCAAAATCACAGAAAGCGCCTCCATGATGCCGTACGCAGGATTCGGGTAATCGTATGTGGTGGTTTCCGTGTTGGTGGCCTTCTCGAAAGCTTCCAAAATGAAGGAGGAGAAAGACGAGCAAGTCCCGCAAAAGCCAGTGGTGATTCCCACGTAAAAAGGGATCACGCCTTTTGCAGCAAACATGACATCCGGTCTAGAGTCATCGACCAATTCCGACCACACCACCTCGGAGGTCACTAGCAACCCCATAACAAAACAGGCGGCAAAGTTCGCCCACACAACCCCACCCAAGAAAGCACCATCGTACTCTGTCAAAATGATCAACGCACGCCGCGCCAAAACTCCCCAGATCGCCCCGCCGGTGATTTGAACCAAGGTCCTTATTAGCAGCGGACTTTTGGCCTTGAATAGCGGCTGTTCTTCCTTTGGCTGGTCAGCATTGAACCCATCGGGTAAAGCCAGCAGTAGCAGCTCTGCCTCGAGCTCCTGCATCCTCAGCTCCATCTCTCTAAGTTCGGAGGCACGTGCCAGAGCTCTAGACTGCAACAGCAGGCAAGATTGGCCCAGTTTCGTGCGGTGGACATCAACAGCCGAAGAAAAAGACATGTTAGTATGAGGAAAATAAGTGAGAGTTTGACAGGTGTATGTGCAGTCGCTGACAGATGAGTCTGGTGATGTGTGGAGAAAGTATAGTGGGGGTGAAAATTGGGAAGGAGGGAAAGACTAAGAGTGATGATTTGGCGAGGTCTTTTGGTTCCTTTTATTTTCAGATTTTCAATTGTTTTCTTTTTTTTTCCCACTTTGTGGCGTTAAATAGTGTCTGGCTCTGACTCATCCGGAGATATGTGCATCCGCATTCTCCGCAGATCACAAAGAATAAGATGAACAATAGTGAAACAAAAAATAAAAAAAAAACAGGAAAAAAAAATTGATGGAGACTTCAGTGTACTGACTTTGTTGCTCCCATAGCGATCTGGGAGGTATCCGCTGAGAATATTTCTGTGGTTTCCTGAAAATCTTTCCTGGCTTCTTCCTCGCATTTTGAGTGATTTATGAGTAGCTGAGCCATACATTCCAAGTAGAATCTTGTCTCCGGCTATTTCTGCTCTTTATTTCTGTTTTTCTTTTTTTTTCTTTTCTTTTTCTTTTGATCACCGGTTCCTCGAATGAAATATCCTGGCAAAAACACACTTCACTTTTTTGCTGAACTTCCGGTCATTTCCTCCGCCCGTATTCTCCTCTCGTTTTCTGCCATTTCCTCGATGGTCATAGTTCTCACCTTCTAGGAAACTTCTTCTCCTCACTTCCTCCTCTCTGATCTCCGAGCTTCTTCGACTTTCGTAATTGAATCCCTCGGGTAATGCCGAACTCAACAGCTGTGCCTCAAGTTCGTGTAATCTCTCCTCGGAATCTCTGATCTCCTGCGCTCGGCTCAGTGCTACGGATTGCATCAGACACTGCGAGGCGCGCCGCTCGATGACGTTGCGTGGGTAAGACATTGGCCAATGAGATGTGGTTGAATTTCGCTTAGTAATGGGTATTGCGTTTGTTTTGATTTGTCAATGTAAAAATTGTTGACGGGGTGTTTCAGCGGGGGAGGTGCCCTCTTTATATATGCGTGACGGGGCTTTGACATCAGACCATGTGTGGGGTATGACATGACAGTCGGGGCCACGACAGAAAAGAAGAAAAAGAAAAAAATGGAAGAAGAAGTCAAAAGAGTGTGACGTCGTTTGTTCAAGTCAACCAAATTTATTTTATGATTTTCAGATACATTGTTGTGGAGTCTCAGTGCTTGCTCGTAATTCTTTTAGTCATGTCAACTTATGCGCACCGAAACGTCGAGAAAAGTTAAGGCAGAGGAAGAACCTGGGAGATAGAAAAAAATCAAGGAGTGTGATTTTTGAGATATTCTTGATATTTATTGTTCCAGACTCTACTGGAAAATGGTGTTCTGTTCTTTTTTTTCTCTACCCTAATCCCTGGTTGATGTACTGCTGAATCGTGCCTCAGTCTGTACCACTAAGCCTGCTATTTACTGGGAAGACCCATACATCTCAGTAAAAACACCAGTACACCTCGGCTAAAAACCCTTCCATCCCATTCTATTCCACTCTGACACCATCACCTTGGCACCTCCAAAATCACTTTTGCTTGTTTCCCATCCTCCACTGTGAAGCTTCTCCCTTCAATCTTTTGAGTTTCTTGAGGTCCTCTTTTCCTGTATACAACACTTTTTTCTCAGCGCTCCTGCCGCAATTTGCAACCACTTCGCAGTTTAACCTCTGCAATGTGGGCTAACACAAATCACATCAACCACCAAGAAAATTAATTCTGTAGATCTTAAATATCCTGCATCCAATGCAAATTCATCGATCCAATTTATTTTTAGTAACTTTTTCCCTCAAAAAACCTCTACCTCCAAGCCACGTCTCAGCCATGAGAAGATCGGCCAGTGCAGGACCTACGCGGTACACGGTAAAACAAGAAATTCGGAGATAATCTCAAGTTCAAGACAAACGGGCTTTTGCTGATTTTGGTGAATCTCGAAAAATTGTTTCTTTTGCTTTTTCCAGGTCGTTGACATCAATTGCTGAACATTTCAACTCACTCACAGGGTCCGATTTGAACACTTCTTTGCACCGTCTTTTTCAGTCGTTATTGACATAACCACACCCACAATGGACCGCTTCACTTACCCGAAATCACCGTTTTTGGACCAAGAGGACTCTAGCTCGCATTTTGGCGATACTGCCAGTGAAATCTCGTACGACGAGGGCCTAAAACTGCCCGATTTACAGGTGAAAACAGAATTCCCAAAAAATCTGGAGAACGCCACCAGACCAGCGCTCCGGTTCGACCTACCGTCGCCCAAAGACATCCGCTCGCCCTTCATGGACCCCTGGGAGCTGCAGCCGGGCACTCCGCTTCAGGAGATGTACCCCCCGGAAGATGAGCCAACGGCCATGAAAAGACTACGTTGGGGCACCACGAGAACGAAAACTGGGCGGCCCAAGAAAAGTTCTGGGGTCGGAAGGTCTAAGACGTTGCGCAAGATATGGAAGGGGTCGAAAAAAGCAAAGGATTCGAGCGAAATCGGCGCAGAAGACTCGCTAGATATAATTGACGATTATGCCTCAGATCACGAGGAGGAAACGCTGAAAGCCAAGGACGAGAGGGACAGAAAACACGAAAAACGAACAATTGTGTTCAACCGACAACTCCCGGCGGATTTTGTGGACAATCAAACGGGGAACCCGATCCTTAATTACCCCAGAAACAAAATCCGCACTGCAAAATACACTGCGCTCACGTTTCTACCGAAAACATTGAGCAATTCGTTCAGAACAGACATTGCAAACAACTACTTCTTGTTTCTTATCATTTTGGGCTGTTTTTCGATCTTCGGAGTCACGTCGCCGGTTCTAGCTGCAGTGCCTTTGATAGTAATTGTGGCCCTTTCTGCAATCAAGGAAGCAATTGAAGATTCTAGAAGAACCGCGCTGGATATGGAAGTCAACAATCAGTTCACGCATATCTTGACTCAAATACGAGACTTCGAAGGTTTCGTATACGAGAATTGCAATGTGAACGACGATAATGTGTCACCATGGAGGAAATTCAAGAAATGGAACACAAAAGTGCTTTTCAAGGCCCTCAAGGGATCCAAAAGGAACTTGACTAAAGCGGGACGTGCGGAGAAAGCCAGGGAAGAGGCGCTTCCCGCTCAGAAACCAAGAGCCAGCTTTGACTCGGCCGTTGAAGCCCGTAGAAATTCCATCGTATCTGGATTCTCCACTGCGAGGCCAATTTCCGGAATCAGCCAGAGAAAATCAAGACAAAGCGACCACGTGATGTCGTTTGCCAAAAAACACTGGAAGGAAGTGAAGGTGGGCGACATTGTACGGATCCAGAACAATGAGGAAATCCCAGCAGACATCATGATCTTATCTTCGAGCGACGAAGACAACTGCTGCTTTGTGGAAACGAAGAATTTGGACGGAGAAACGAATCTCAAAGTGAAGCAGGCTCTCAAATTTTCTACGGAGAACAACCAGATGAGGAGGGCCAACGATTTCATGCGCTGCGACTTTGAGGTCGACAGCGAGGGCCCACACCCGAATTTATATGCGTACGAGGGGTGCGTCAAGTACGAGGCCGGTGGCAAACCGAATCAGGAAAGCGCCACCATCAACAATTTGTTGTTGCGTGGGTGTTTCTTAAGAAACACTAAGTGGGTGATTGGTGTTGTGGTGTACACCGGATCAGACACCAAGATCATCTTAAATTCTGGGTTGACGCCCTCGAAGAAGTCAAGAATCTCCCGCGAGCTCAACTACTACGTCATCATCAATTTCGTCGTGTTGTTCATCCTCTGTTTCTTGTCGGGTTTGCTCAATGGCATATACTACCGAACAAACGGCGTAAGTCGAGACTACTTCGAGTATGGTTCGCCAGCAGGCACTCCGGCACTCAACGGGTTGGTGACGTTCTTTGTGGCGGTCATTTTGTACCAGGCATTGGTGCCGATCTCGCTCTACATCACCATTGAGATTGTGAAATCGTTCCAGGCATATTTGATCTACTGCGACGTCGGGTTGTACTACGACAAGTTGGATTTCCCCTGTAACCCGAAACTGTGGAGCATCTCGGACGACTTGGGCCAGGTGGAGTACATTTTCAGCGACAAAACAGGCACGTTGACCCAGAACTTGATGGAGTTCAGGAAATGCATCATAAACGGGAAATCCTACGGCAGAGCGTACACTGAGGCACTTGCCGGCTTGAGAAAGAGACAAGGGTTCAATGTGGAGGAGGAGAGCCGCATTGAAAAGGCCGCAATTGCCTTGGACCACCAGGACATGTTGCACACGCTCCAGAAAATCAGCAAAAACACCTATGACGACGAACTCACATTTGTCAGTAAGGAAATGGCGCAGGACATGACCGGAGAGTCTGGCAAGGAGCAAAAGAGCAAGAACGAGGAGTTCTGGCTCACTTTGGCGTTGTGCCACTCTGTTTTGACCGAGGAAGACCCTGGCAACTCATCCAGACTCATTTTGAAGGCACAATCGCCCGATGAGGCCGCGTTGGTGGGCACAGCGAGAGCGCTAGGGTTTGCGTTCAGTGGGAAAACGAAAAAGGGCTACATTTTGCGTGTCCAGGGCGAGAAAAGAGAGTACCAGGTGCTCAACACGTTGGAATTCAACTCTACAAGAAAGAGAATGAGCGCAATCGTGAAATTGCCCAGCGACAGCAAAAACGACGAGCCCAAGGTGTTGCTTTTGTGCAAGGGCGCAGATCTGATCATCTACAGCCGTCTTTCGAAAACTGCAAACGACCAGAAAATGTTGGAGACCACCCTGCAGCACTTGGAGGAGTTTGCTACTGAAGGATTGCGTACTTTGTGCATTGCCAAGCGCGAGTTGACGTGGGCGCAGTATGTGGAGTGGAACGAGCGGCATTTGGCGGCGTCGTCCTCGTTGAGAAACCGAGAAGAGCAGATGGAGGAAGTGGCCGACTCAATCGAGCGGGAATTGACGCTTTTGGGCGGAACTGCCATCGAAGACAGGTTGCAGGACGGTGTTCCGGACTCCATAGCCATTTTGGGCGAAGCTGGCATCAAGTTGTGGGTTCTTACTGGTGACAAAGTTGAGACAGCCATCAACATTGGATTCTCGTGTAATCTCTTGGGCAACGACATGGAACTTTTGGTGATCAAGCCGGATTTGAACGACGAGGAGAAGAAAAAGTACGGTGTGATCCCCGGAGACCACGCCGCCATGGTGATCGAGAAGCTCGTCAGCTCGTACTTGCAGAATTTCCAGTTACTGGGATCCGAGAACGAGCTTGAACAGGCCCGAAAAGACCATTCCATGCCCAACGACCAGTTCGCCGTGATCATCGACGGAGACGCACTCAAGTTGGCCCTTGCAGACCCAGACATCCAGAGAAAGTTCTTGCTTTTGTGCAAACAGTGCAAGGCCGTGTTGTGTTGCCGAGTGTCGCCCGCGCAGAAAGCTGCTGTGGTGAAAATGGTGAAGAACTCCTTGGCGGTGATGACACTTGCAATTGGCGACGGGTCCAACGACGTGGCGATGATCCAGGCGGCAGATGTGGGCGTGGGAATAGCCGGAGAGGAAGGACGGCAGGCGGCGATGTCGTCGGACTACGCGTTGGGCCAGTTCCGGTTCCTCACCAGACTCTTGCTCACGCACGGCCGCTGGTCATACAAGCGGTTCAGCGAGATGATCCCGTGCTTCTTCTACAAGAACATCAACTTCACGTTGGCGCTCTTCTGGTACAGCACCTGCAACAACTTCGACGGCCTGTACTTGTTCGAGTACACCTACCTCATGTTCTACAACTTGGCGTTCACCGCGTTCCCCGTGATCCTTTTGGGTGTGTTTGACCAGGACGTGAGCGCAGAGGTGTCGATGGTGGTGCCTCAGTTGTACAGATCGGGCATCATGCAGCAGGAGTTCACCGAGCACAAGTTCTGGATCTACTTGGTCGACGGCGTGTACCAGTCGCTTGTGTCGTTCTTTTTTCCTTACTTGCTCTACATCTGGTCGTTCCAAACGATGTCTGGCCTAGCCACCGACCACCGCTTCTTTGTGGGCATCTTGGTCACGTGCATCTCCTGTTTCGCCAGCAACTTCTATGTGCTCATGCACCAGTACCGGTGGGACTGGGCGTCTGCGCTCGGTGTGGCGCTCTCCTGTCTTTTCATTTTCCTCTGGACCGGTGTCTGGACCAGCACAACATTGTCTGGGGAGTTCTACCATGCAGCACAGGCCATGTTTGGCATGACGCAGTTCTGGGCGTGTTTGACCATTGGTCTTGTGGTATGCTTGCTTCCCAGATTCTTGTATGACGTTTTGCAGAAGTTTTACTTCCCGTTGGACTGCGATATAGTGAGGGAGCAGGTGAAGATGGGTATGTACAGTTACCCACAGGGATACGACCCGACCGACCCAAAAAGGAAGACCGAAACGAAAAATCGAGACAATCGTGACGAGCTGAATGTGGACCCAGACACTTCGCGAGAGCTGGATGGCAAAAACGATCTGGACGTGAAGGTCTCTGATCGCGATATGGGCACTGGACTGGATGCAAAAGCAAGCTCTTCAGGGCAAAGAACGCCCGACCGCAAATCCATGCGTGCGTCCTACTATGACAAGACCACGTCGATCATCGAAACATACAAAATCCAAACAAACAAGTTGAGTCGGGTGGAGACGATTTTGCTTGAGGATCTTGAAGAGTTTTCGCAGCAACAACATGTGCGCACATCCTTGGAGCTCGATGAGTTCCCGACAGCCGAGCGGTTGGTCAGTCGAAGCGAGCCGTAAGAGAAATAGAAAAGGTTTCTATAAATAGAAAAAGAAAGATCGGTTTGAAAAAAATTAAGGGGCGAAAAGTGGGAATTTCCTCGGGTTTATATAGTTGACTGCAAATTCGGTGCTGCATAATGGTCTGCACAATATGCCGAGGCCCACTCATATGAACAGACAAGCAACCGGGGGAGAGATTAAGAGAGAAAATTTCAAGAAGAAAAATTGAAAATTGAGAAGACTTTCTGTTGATTACGTAATCGAGACTCAAAATATTTCTGACTTCCATTGGATTTCCTACAGATATGTATGGATCTCTTGATCATGTCACACGATGCTAAGGTGTTCTAATAAAAAAAATTAAAATAGTTTGTGGTCGGGCTCTTTTCTGCAGTACAACGGTTTTCCACACTCTAAAGTCCCCCAACTTTCGGAGATTCAAACCCGATCGACTCACACCGGTTTCCAGCCTAAGTATGGAGCCCTAGTAAAAAGAAATGAAACCTTAGAATGTCGCGCCGGCTGGCAGGTTGCGACATTTTCGCAGACTAGGGGCTGCCGAGACTGAGAGAATATATAAAAGGGAGAAGATCCGGGGGGAAAAAACCCATGAAATTTTTTGAAAATCGCGGGAAATATGCCGCATTCGGCTCCCGATCCGGACCTGCTGGTTTTTTCTCGGAGAAAATCACTCAATTCCTCACTTATACGACCCCATGTCAGGTTACAAGAGTGCAGTAACGAGGAGGAACATGGCGCGATCTGACCAATGAGAGCGCTGCGTTGTGCCCGATAATCGCCGGGTCACGTGCATGTCGCATTTGAGATCTGTACCAACCAAAATGCGACTTTTTTCGTTGAGCGCGAAAATTATATAAACGAATAATTCCGACGTGGGAAAAATCCCCTTCTCTTTTTTTCTTTCAGTTAAAGTAAATCTATTCACACAAAATGGCTATCGAGAACTCTTTCCTCATCGATTTCATGATGGGCGGTGTTTCCGCCGCCGTCTCCAAGACCGCTGCTGCTCCAATTGAGAGAGTCAAGTTGTTGATCCAAAACCAGGATGAAATGATCAAGCAGGGTCGTTTGGCTAGAAAGTACGACGGTATCTCTGAGTGTTTCAAGAGAACCGCCGCCGAGGAGGGTATTGCCTCTTTCTGGAGAGGTAACACCGCTAACGTGATTAGATACTTCCCAACTCAAGCTTTGAACTTTGCTTTCAAGGACAAGTTCAAGAAGATGTTCGGTTTCAAGAAGGACGAGTCCTACTGGAAGTGGTTCGCCGGTAACTTGGCTTCCGGTGGTTTGGCTGGTGCCACCTCTTTGGCTTTCGTCTACTCTTTGGACTACGCCAGAACCAGATTGGCCAACGACGCCAAGTCCACCAAGGGTACTGGTGAGAGACAATTCAACGGCTTGTTGGACGTCTACAAGAAGACCTTGGCCTCTGACGGTATTGCCGGTTTGTACAGAGGTTTCGGTCCATCTGTCATTGGTATTGTTGTGTACAGAGGTTTGTACTTTGGTTTGTACGACTCCTTGAAGCCAGTTGTCTTGGTTGGTCCATTGGAGGGTTCTTTCTTGGCTTCTTTCTTGTTGGGTTGGACTGTCACCACCGGTGCCTCCACTGCTTCTTACCCATTGGACACTGTCAGAAGAAGAATGATGATGACCTCTGGTCAGGCCGTTAAGTACGACGGTGCTTTCGACTGTTTCAAGAAGGTTGTTGCTGCCGAGGGTGTTGCTTCCTTGTTCAAGGGTTGCGGTGCCAACATCTTGAGAGGTGTTGCCGGTGCCGGTGTCATCTCCTTGTACGACCAGTTGCAAGTTATCGTTTTCGGTAAGAAGTTTTAAGTAACAAGATTGTGCTTGTATATAATTATACTTACTTATTATTTAACTTGTCAATTTGATTCTTTACATAGTAACTCTGTACTTTTCTCCGGATCTTATTGGTTGATCTGGCAAGGGCTCCAAGAAGGGGAAAATTTTTATCGGGGCAACTGTGCAGGATCTTTTGGGGTGCATTATACACTACATGCGTCGAATTAGCAATCAAAAGTTATATTAGCACAGTTGACTTATCGCTGGTGAAATAATGTACCAGATCCGAGAGTTGCCGTTCCGTTCCATGGCCATTTACCACCTTTGAAAATGACCAGATTTCGGAATTTCACGGAAAAAACCCGGGGTTCTGATATCCCCCAAGATTCCACCAGCCACAAGAACCATGCTAAGCAGTATAAAAAGTAGAATAGTCAGAGAAGGCAAGGAAGGACAGTCAAAATCCGATCAGTCAAATTCGACAAATCAAACAAATGAAATTGATCAATTCAGACATTTCAGATCAGCCCAATTCCAATTGACTGTTCAGGTTGTCACTGTCCTCCTTTTTTTGCTCACTCCGTAACAGTGAAGTTCATGTACAACAAGGTGTACTCGCTCTTCAAGTCGTAGATGACCCGCTCGTTTTTCTCGTAGCCCAACTTTGCCAATTTCCCGTCGCAGTTGGCCAACTCGGCAAAACTATCGTGGTGGGCAACTCCCAACACGGACTTGAGGTCTGGGCTTGCCTCGTTGATCAACGTCAACGAGAACCTGCCGGGCTTGAAGATCGCCAACACTCTGGTCAACACGTCCACGATCCCCACGCTGGAGTGAGCGGAAAACGGGTAGTTTGTCTCGAAAGAAGCATACGACCACCCAGACTCCGGGGTGATGTGGAGTGTGTAGTAGTAGCCACCAGGAGTGGAACTGATGGAGTTGGACGAGTAGCCACAGGGCGAGAACGAGAAGGCGTCGTGGATGAACGAGATGGGAGAGGCCGGAGAAGACATGGCAGTTTCGTCCCGCTCGTCGAAGTCCAAGTCGTCGCTCAACTGCGGAGAAGGAACCTGGTCGGAAACTTGGCCAGAGAGATCTGTGACATCCTCGGCATTGAAGCTGGAGCGACCCTCTCTCGCCTGGAAAATGCTGTCCAAGCCTGAGTCTCGCATGGTCTGCATGCCGTCGTCGTGGCCCAAGTCGTGGTCCTCGTGGTCCTCGTTGTCGCTCTCCACCATGGACTCTGGTCCGGGCTTCCTGGAAGTGACAAACTGCGCTGCTTTGTGCGGGTCCAACTGCGTCATCAACATCTCAAACGTCTGGTCCGAGAAACACGAGCTTCTGCCCTTGCACCCAGCCCCGCCCATGTACAAGTACCAGTGGTCGTCGGAGGTGAAGTCTCCCACCACATACAGTTTCCCACAGGCAAAGTGGCGGTTGAGCAAGTCGACCTCGTGCTTCCACAGCGTGTGCACGTGCTTTTGTCTGTCTGGGAACATGAACGATCTTCTCGAGTAGAACACCTTGAAGATTTTCTGCGAGCTGATACTGTCTCCACATCTGTCACGCACAGTGTCGAAAATCTCATCCATGGCTGCCAAAGTCGTGGTTGTCCCGCACGTTTTCAAGATGAATTTGTGCGGGAACACGAAGAGCGACAGCTCAGACAACAAGTACGCATCGACGTCCGGGCTCTGTTTCATCGACAACACCTTGCAGCTGACCAAGTCCAAGATCTTGACCCAGTCATCCAAAGGAATGGCCTTCAAGCCCTCGGTGCAGACGTTCTGCGGTATTTTCTGGGCGCTTGGCCAGAACCACACCTCGAGCAACTTTTCAGGGCCCTCGAAGGCGTAGGTGGAGTCCAAGTTAGCCGACAAGGTGTGGTCCACATAGGAGTCTTCAATGTAAGCCGGAGCAACCATTTTCAGTTTTTCTGTCTTCTTTTTTTTTTCTTTTTTTTTTCAGGTGGATTGGAACTTGCTCTTGAAAGTAAACTTTGGGCAGAGAAGTAGCAAGAAACGCTCAAAGTTCTGGTGATGGAGATTCCCTAGATGATGATGGGGACTCTCGAAGTTGTGGTAAGGTCTTTCACTAATGGCGGAAGGGGGAGGGTCGACAACCAATAGTGAAGTGTGAGTGGCGAGACAAAACTGTCTTTTTTTCTTTTTTCTGTTTGGCTGGGTTGTGTTATCCAGGTTCGAGGATCTTGTTAGGCGTTGATAGTGACGATCGTGAGGGTTTCTTAGGCATAAACCACTAGCAGCTTAAAGAAACAAACGAAATGGGAAACAAGCAGCAGAAGGTCTGGGCCTGTTTTAGTGTGGACTTTTTCTTTGAAAAAAAATTGGAAACCAAGTATGAAGCTGTGTAAGAAGCCAAGTCGGTGGAAAATTTTTTGGAAAAAGATTGGCACTCCAGTGTGACTGATCGCCTGAGTGGTTGGTACTGCAGGCTGTGCGGAGGGTGCAAGCAATCTTGGCTTGCCTAAGGTCAATGCAGCAATGGAGACATGGAGTTTTGAAAACTTTTTTGAGTTTCTTCGTCTTAGTTGAAGGAAGGTGTCTGGCCTTTTCCAGTTTCCTCCAGCAGAATCGATGGCGTGTGTCGAGTTTGTGTTTGAGTCATGGTCATTACCCCATTTTTCCGTGCAGTGCGGTTCAGATTTAGACTCATCATGGGGACGGCTTAGCCAGGGAACCGAAACAACAGTGGGGGGCAAAAAAATAAGATTGATGATAAATTTCCAGAAGCTCATTGTCGACCGACTATTTGTGACTGTGTTTTTCCAGTTTCTGATTTTTCACACGGACTTTTCGTCTTTGCATTTCCGGTGGAGTTTCATGCGGTGGGTGCAAAATGATAATCTGTCGCGACAATTGAGATGAAGTCAGCGGGAGAAGAAAAAGAGAGAAGCGAAAAAAAAAGAAAGTGAGAGGGAAAAGTAAATGAAAGAGTGGAGAAATAGATCTGATCAGGGACGTAATCTCAGAGTGTCAAAGCCACTGTTTGTCTGTTCTCGTCGCTTCTTTTGCTGGTCCTCACTCTCCTTCTGTTTGGTACCCTAATAGGTAATTGGTGTGGGTGGTTTGCTGGTGAGACAGATGAGGACTTCATACCACACATTCCCTATTTTCTAACAACAAGAAGACCCGGCCGAAATAAAAAAGAGACACTCACTAAATCTCTGACTTTCCTGATTCTCTCTTCTCTCTTTTTTTTTTTTTCTTTCCTTCCAAATCTCTTCTCCTGCCTCATCTTGTTCCACCTGCACGTGGGGGAACTTTGGGCTTCTACTGCGCATCGCAGAATACTTCCAAAAGAGCTGCAAATTGGAAACCTGCAAAAGTCACAGAAAGAACAAAAGTCTCAGCGCAGAAGGTGTTCAGAACAAGTAACACAACTCTCACAGATTGACATTTCCTCCACTTTCGAGCCTGTTCGTTGGCCCCTTCTTGGAAATTCTGGACACACTTCACCACAGATAAGACACTCAGAACACTGGACCCAGACCAGGAATTGCAAGACTCAACAACCCAAAAAGCACCATTCATCCAATCAGTTCATCCAATTAATTCATCCAATTAACTCAACCAAACACACCTTCACAACAACTGCCTCATGCCCATGTCCGTGTTCACGTTCGACGAGGAGCTGTTTGCTTCCGAGTTCAAGGTCTCTGCCATAGTTGACGAAGACCCACTCACCGAGGTCCTGGCACCCATAGCATACTTGCCAACACCAACACACTCCGATAGCTTCCGTGCAAGACGCAGGTCGTCCGTGTACCGCCGGCTCAGTGTGCGGTCGGCGTCGCTCTCCACTTCACACGGTCTCTCGATCCCACCAGATTTGGCTCCGGAAGACGAGACAAGCCACACACGCACGCTCGCAGACTTCCAGCCACTCAAAGTGCTTGGCCAGGGCGCATACGGGAAGGTCCACTTGGTCAGAGACAGGGTCAACGGGCGGCTCTATGCACAGAAACAGATCCGGAAACCACAGGTGGAGGTGTTTGACTCCGAGAAGCAGGAAACCGCCACCAAGAGAGAAGTTCCCGCCACAGCGTCTCTCTCGCACGTGCAGCGCACCATCGCCGAGCGGCACATCTTGACCCAGATCACCCACCACCTGAACATCGTCAAGCTCTTCTATGCGTTGCAGGACCACGACAGGTTCTACTTGTTGCTCGAGTATATCCCTGGCGGCGAGTTGTTCCACCACTTGACGTCCAACAACTCCTTGGGCAATGCGTTTCTTGAGGAGCATGTGGCCTTCTATGGAGCTCAGATGGCCTTGGGATTGTCACACCTCCACCAGCTAGGCATCGTGTACCGGGACTTGAAGCCCGAGAATTGTCTTTTGAACTCCAACGGCCACTTGGTCCTCACGGATTTCGGTCTCTCCAAGGCAATCGGCACCGACGACGACTGCAGGTCCATCATAGGAACACCCGAGTACATGGCGCCGGAGATCATCAAGGGCGAGCCGTACGACTACGCCGTCGACTGGTGGCTGTTGGGGTGCGTGATGTACGACATGATGACCGGGAAGCCGCCGTTCACGGGGAAAACCCACAAGGTGATTCTGGACAAGATCGTCAAGCTGAAGCCCATGATGCCGTACTATTTGTCGTTAGACGCCAAGGACTTGTTGGGCAAGTTGCTCCAGAAAAACCCAACAAAGCGGTTTGCTGTAGACGACAAGTGGCAAAGTTTCCAAACACACCGGTTTTTCCGCAAGATCGACTGGGCGGCTGTGAAGGAGCAGATTGCTGTGCCACCCATAGTTCCTGTGATTCTGGACCCAGCCTTGGCTGAGAACTTCGCTGACGAGTTCACCGGCATGAGGATCAGCGACTATGACTTGGGCTCGGGCCAAACCACCGACAAGCCAGACATGTTCAAGGGCTTCAGCTACACCGCCAGCCACAGCTACATCGACCGGTTCGGGTAGGCAGGGCCGGGGGAAGGGCCAGGGGAAGGGCCAGGGGAAGGGCCAGGGGGGCCCCTGTGTAAACAAAGGGCCGCGTATATAGAGTGGGGAAGGGGGTTGGAAAAGCGGGGTTAATAGAGGAAATTGGGGAAAGAAGAAAAAAAGTAGTAGGTTTTGATTTTTTTCAAAAGTGCGGATCTGCCTCTATTTATATTGATCCAGGGTATGCTTGTGCGTCAGTGCTTGCAGCCAAAAAATTCGCACCCATACCCCAAACACACACCCAAACAGTATAAATAGAGGTGGATCCCCCCCCATTTCCCGCCCCACAATAATTTTTTCTTGCTCCAGATTTTCTCTTTGTTTGTTTGCCACCGTGCCATATATAAATACCCCCTCGCCCCTCTGCATTTTCCCCCTCCCGGTTTTCTCGTCCCCATCCACTCGTCGCCACCTTATCGTGGCAGTACTGGGCCCGGCACGACCAAGGGCAAACACCTCAATCCAGTTTACAACAATATTAACCGCTTAACTTCAACAACTTACACACCATGGATGAAACATTGATTTCTACCATCAACAAATTACAGGACGCGTTGGCACCCTTGGGTGGCGGCTCCTCTTCTCCCGTTGATTTGCCCCAGATCACAGTGGTTGGCTCCCAATCAAGTGGTAAATCCTCGGTTTTGGAGAATATCGTGGGCAGAGATTTCTTGCCCAGAGGCACAGGAATTGTCACCAGAAGACCTTTGGTGTTGCAATTGATCAACAAGAGACCTGGAACCAACCAATCAGACGCCGACAAATTGATCACCGTGACGGAGAAAGGTGACAAGTCAGAGAACAACTTGGAGGAGTGGGGTGAGTTCTTGCACTTGCCAAACAAGCGTTTCTACAACTTCGAGGAGATCAGAGACGAGATTGTGCGCGAGACTGATGCGAAGACAGGCAAGAACTTGGGAATCTCCCCCGTGCCCATTAATCTTAGAATCTACTCCCCACATGTGTTGACTTTGACCTTGGTGGACTTGCCGGGGTTGACGAAGGTGCCTGTGGGCGACCAGCCCAAGGATATCGAGAGACAGATCCGTGACATGTTGATGAAGTACATCTCCAAGCCCAACGCGATCATTTTGTCTGTGAATGCGTCCAACACCGACTTGGCCAATTCGGACGGGTTGAAGTTGGCCCGTGAGGTCGACCCAGAGGGTTCCAGAACCATCGGTGTTTTGACGAAAGTCGATTTGATGGACGAGGGCACTGATGTGGTTGATATCTTGGCCGGCAGAGTAATTCCTTTGAGATTTGGCTACATCCCTGTCATCAACAGAGGCCAGCGTGACATCGAGTCGAAGAAGACCATCCGTGACGCTTTGCGCGACGAGGCTGCGTTCTTTGAGAACCACCCGCTGTACAAGGCCAAGTCTCAGTACTGCGGTACGCCATACTTGGCCAAGAAGTTGAACTCTATCTTGTTGCACCACATCAAGATGACGTTGCCCGACATCAAGATGAGAATTGAGCACTCGTTGAAGAAATACCAGCAGGAGTTGGGCATGTTGGGCCCCGAGTTGGAGGAGAGCCCTACGTCGATCGCGTTGAACATGATCACGAATTTCTCCAAGGACTACAACGAGATCTTGAACGGTGAGGCCAAGGAGTTGACCTCGCAGGAATTGAGTGGTGGTGCACGTATCTCGTTTGTGTTTCACGAGATCTTCAAGAACGGTGTCAATGCCATTGACCCATTTGACCAAATCAAGGACGCAGACATCCGTACCATCATGCACAACACATCTGGTTCCGCACCTTCGTTGTTTGTGGGGACACAGGCGTTCGAGGTGCTCGTCAAGCAGCAGATCACGCGTTTGGAGGAGCCATCCTTGAGATGTGTCAACTTGATCTTCGATGAGTTGGCCAGAATTTTGTCCCAGATCATCAGCCATCCACAGTACTCGCGTTACCCAGCATTGAAGGAGCGTCTTTCGCAGTCTTTCCTCCAATTCTTGCGTGACGAGTTGGTGCCCACCAACAAATTTGTTTCGGATGTGATTTCCGCGGAGGAGACCTATGTCAACACTGCGCACCCAGATTTGTTGAAGGGTTCGCAGGCCATGGAGATTGTCGAGGAGAAGTATCACCCCAAGCCACAGCTTGCGGTCGACCCTAAAACGGGCAAGCCATTGCCACCCAGCCAGCAACCACCACAACCGCCTGTGTCGAAGGACGAAACCAACGGATTCTTTGGCGGCTTTTTCTCATCGAAGAACAAGAAGAGATTGCAGCAGATGGAGGCGCCTCCACCAGTGTTGCGCGCCACCGGTACCATGACCGAGCGCGAGCAGATGGAGACCGAGGTGATCAAGCTTTTGATCTCGTCGTACTTCAACATTGTCAAGAGAACCGTGTCTGACCTCATCCCCAAGGCGATCATGTTGAAGTTGATCACGAGGTCCAAGGACGAGATCCAGAGGGAGTTGTTGGAGAAGTTGTACAGCTCCAAGGACTTGGCCGACTTGGTGAAGGAGAACGAGCTTACAGTGCAGAAGAGAAAGGAGTGCATGAAGATGGTGGAAGTGTTGAGAAACGCCAACGAGATTGTTTCGAGTGTCTGAGAGTGTTGTTTATTGTTATCATTAGAAGGGCCCCCAATACACGGCCGCCTACAAACAGTAGACGTTTATGTGTAGGTCGAGCTCCTCCAACACAGCTTCGGTGTCTTCCCAGCGCACATTGAAGATCCCCAGATTTATCTTGGGCATGTTCACCACCAATCTGCCATTTTCAGTCTCCAAATTCTCCAACAGTTTCAATTGCTCAATGAGGTCCAACATGCTTTTCCTGGTGTGTTCCAAGATGTCATTTGGGCCATTCTGGAAGTCGCTGGTGAAAAGACAAGCAATATACTGAGAATTGCCAGATTCTGGCGGAATTAGCAATGTCTTCCCGAGCAAATCTGGTCCGTGTTCCTCACAAAATCGGGCATAGGATTTGTACGAGACCGGGTACTTTTTCTTGAATTGGGCGGCTATTCCCCCTCCCCACAGACCAAAGGGATTGCAGGCATGAGCCAAAACTGTGAAATTGGCAGATCTGTGTTGGAAAAGATCACCTTTTATATACTTGATCATGGTGGAAAATGGTAGGTACAGGAATCCGGGGAAGATAAGGAAGAGCCGGGAAGGGGACACTGAAACCACTGAAAAAATTTATTCTGACAAAAGAAAGGTATTGTTTCAGCATCGATTCACTGACCAAACTCAATTTTTTTCTTTTATTATTTTCTCCTTAGTTCCAATCCTGCCTTCTTCCTCTTTCTTGTCTCTTAACTATGTACATCAATATGGGAACTCCACAATCTCTCCAGGACTTGCATGGTTCAACCCATCGAGCTTAAATCCGCTCTCACACCCACAGCCAAACACCTCGACTTCCCTATGGGGCATTTCTCCGCCTCCGTACGTCGTTGTCTCCGGCACACACTCAAACCTGAGTTTTCTATGAACATCCTCAGATTTCATATCGCTGAATCTGTCTTCTGGCGAAACCATGTAGAATTCCAACTTGTCGCCCAACTGTAGTTCGATCTCAGGCAGAATGGCGAGCAAATCGGCCTTGGCGCCCCACCCACCGCCGCCAGCAATAACCTCGAATTTCTTGGAGATTTCATCTCGGATTTGCTTGACGTACACCTTCGTGTCTTTGCTTGCCAACGACATGAGCTTCTTGTTCTGCTCCAAAACTGACGCGGCAGACTTGTGGTTGATCTGTTTCACCAAGTTTCCCGTGAATTTCGTGACGATCAATTCTTCCTCTGTGAGTTTCGTCCATCTGTCATGAGAACTAGGTTCATTGAGATCCAAAGGGGGCAATTTTGCAGTGAGCTCACAGAGAGTCTCGCCCATATTGGGATCTTTGTGTTTTTCCTGCAATTCCTTCGGCTGGAAGAAGAAAAGCGTGGCCAAGGTATTGGTTGAGAATGCGGTATTGGCCAAACTCAAATCGAGCCGTTTTTCGTCCAAAAAAAGCCGAAGGCTTGCATCGATTTGCTTCCAGTGTGTTTTGGCTCCGACAACATGCACGCCGTCGCTTTCTCTGAGCGGTGCAGCCTTGTCCTTCTCTTTCAAATTGACTGACTTGGAAAATTCCAAATACTCATCTAGCCAGAGCTCCGACACGCCGTTTCTCGCTCCGTTTGGAGCCACAGCATCCACACCAGCCACAAGAACCTGGAGGTTTGCAAATTGGTAGAATCCGATGGCGTTTTCTATGACTGTGGGCAAGTTCTGTGGGGTGGAGAGCAAAACGACAGATTTGGGTGTAAAACTCGTTGGAACTTGGATAGACGCACCGCTTTTTGGCAGAATTGTGGTTCTGGCAACAAACTGAGCTAGAGCTTTGGACGAGGAGTGGAAATTTCGAAAGAAAAGCATTGTTGGCGGAGATAAATATGAAAATGTGGAGATTGAAGCTGGTGGAGTTTAGTGCTTGCCTGCAGGAACAAAGATCGAAAGGCTGCAAAGTAAGAAGAAGATGAAAAAGTGGAAACAAATTGAATTTTATTTTGATTGTCTTTATTGGGAGTCAGCTCAAATCTCCATATCTTATTCTCTGATTTTTTTTTTCATTTTCTCATTTTGTGTGTATGTTCTGTATGCTATGTGTCGACTTTTCTTCTCTTGATATCCTTACTCTCTTCCGCCTCCAGCTCCTTTTCCTCACAGACTTCTATCTCCTCCGCATTCTCCTGCTTCTCCTCTTTCACGTCCACTTTCCCGTTTTTCTTTAGCTCCATTTTCTCCGCATCTATCAATGGCTGTATCTTCTCACTCACATTTTTCAACTCAGCAGCCAAGTCGATGCCAGCACCAGTGTCGAAAACTCGCTTCAACACCGGCCCCCAAATCCTACTGTCCCTGTCAAAATCCGCCAACTGGAAAACGTTCTTTCCCAACTCCCAGTCCGACTGCTTCAGCCTAATCAATTCTACCATATGGGCAGAAGAGCCAACGGCACGGCCCAAGTCGCTGATGAGACTCCGGATGTATGTTCCGGACCCCACAGATGCAGTGGCATGGAAAACAGGCAAGTTTTCTTGTGGAGGCGCCGAGTCGTCGAGCAACTTGGGCTGAATATTTGTGATTTTCTCCGACTCCGGAATCTCAGCGTTGGCCATGAACTCGTCGGAGAAAAACAACTCAGAGTCATTCAACGTCGGGTTGCTTGCCAACATCCCACTGACAGATTTCCCCTCCGCGTCCTTCTCGATTTTGAGTGGCTGGAATTTCTCCAAAGGCCCAAAGTCATCGTGCACTTTTAGCTCGAAAATCTCGATTTCTCTTGCCTTGATCGCCTTGGGCAACGGCTTGCCCTCTCTCGCATACTCGTATAATGGTTTCCCGTCAACTTTCAACGCAGAGAAGATCGGTGGAGTCTGCTTACACTTTCCGACAAATTTCAGAGCAGCACTCTTCAAATCCAGCAATGTCACGTGCAGCGTTTCAGTTCTCGTCAAGACCTCACCTTCAGAATCGCCAGTGGTGGTCAGCTGGCCCAAAATCGCCCTTGTTTCGTATGTTTTCGTGCACTCTCCCAAGTAGTAGCTGAGCTTCTTTGTTCCGGTGCCCACGCCTATAATGAGCACGCCAGACGCCAACGGATCCAAAGTTCCGCCGTGCCCGACCTTGATTTTCGTCTTCTTCACGCGGTTGGCGATCTTGCTTGCCAGCCATTTGGTGCCTTTGGTCAATTGTTCATGGACCTTCTCCTTCTGCTCGGCCAAGTCTTTAGCGAAAACGTCAGACGAGTCAAAGATTCTCTGGAGCGTCATCACGACATTGGAAGAGGAAACCCCGCTTGGTTTCTCGACTGCAAAGATCCCGTTCATGTTTTTCGGTAGGTACTTGAACATACGATGAGGGCCTGTATAGTGGTGGATGCAAAAAGTGGAGGAGGAGCCAGGGAGGTGGGGAGAACGTTAGAAAAAGGAGAGTTTTTGGGAAAGATGTTTGGATTTTTGGGATTGAGGAGAGGCAAATGTTATGGGTGTCTTTTTTGAATTTCTTTTTGTTGACGATTCTTGGGGTTTGAGTGTACACTTGTGAGAACTAGGAGTATGTCCAATATGGGACACTACAGACCAACAATATGGATGAAAATGGAAAGTGAATTGCACTGTAACGATATTTGTGAATGTGATAATCATTATTTCAACGCTTTTACTGGATCTTATCCCTCTGGTGGACCAAACTTCCTGTGCCTACGTATCTCTACCTTGGACGTAACATAACCATGTTCCTATTTTCCCAATATCCCAATTACCTCAAACCCAAACCCATTCCAAACACTGAATTTCCCTTCCAGAAAAAGATCCCAACCCTTTTTTCTCCTTTTCCCCTTGATTCATGTCCCTTCCGGCTTGGGGATCTGGAAGTCCAAGGACAAAAACGCAGACTCGACCGGCGAAATCAACCTCAACCTCGGGTTCCTCTTTCCAAGCATCTTGTTGACAGTTTCCACATAACTTTCCACCTCTGCGATCTTTCTCTTGTAGAAAGTATCCCTGACATTGTTTGTGAACAAACGAGAGTACAAAGTCGCCGTAAAGAAGTCCAAAACATTGTCTAGCCACGTCTCGGCTTGGCCAGGCGACAGAGCCACTTTCAACATTGCATTTATAGTGGTGACAATCTCCTTGAGCTCGGTGTGACTGACCCAATTGGGAACCAACGGAGTTGCTGACGTTTTCCCGAAAAAATCACCCTGAAATTCTCCCACTGCCGAAAATCTCGGCAGATCTTCAGCTATTATAGCCGCCGGCTCGTTTCCTGGCGTGAAAATGGAGAATTGTGGCACGAAATCTGCATTGGGGCCAGAATCAAATTGCCTGGGGATTCTGACAATTCTTGTGGTCTTGTACTCATCAGAGTCACGTGGAACGTACGGATTAGGGAAATGGTTGATGACAATAGCAGAATCCTGAATTTTCAAGTGGTTTCCTGGTGTTTCTGTTGATCTTTCTGTTTCTTTGGTGAGTTCCTTGTTTTCACATATATTGTATTCGTTCAGTAGAAACTCATGGTAATTGAAAAAAGAAAGCGGCTCATTGGCTGTCTCTGGAGAAACCTCACTGGAATTGTTTAGTCCATACTTTAGATTTGGGTCGTTGACGTTGTTTTCCATTGGGTCATAAAAAAAGTTAAAAAAGAATTGATTTCGCCCAGGATCGAACTGGGGACGTTCTGCGTGTTAAGCAGATGCCATGACCAACTAGACCACGAAACCGATTCTGGATTTTCAAAAAATGTGGTTTATAATGAAAAAAGCATTGAAACCAGAACGTTGGAATTTGGGCCCGAGAGTGTGATATTTGAAATGAGCGCCATCAAATTAGTGGTAAACAAATTTTAATCTTCTCAAATACTTGAAATTCACGAGTATGCTCACACCCAACTGACCTGGTGCCCTAACCACCTGCACACAGCCACCCACAGCAGTATATAAGGACCGAGAATTCCTGTTTTTCTCTCCCAGCAAAATGTATGTGACATTTTTTACGTGCAAAAGGATGATACATCCGCTCTAACCCAGCTCATTTGATTTTTGTTAATGATAAGAAAAACATCTCATAATCTGTTTCTGACTGCACTTCTTTTCGATAATGAATTGGAACTAACTTTTAGAATATTGATCAGGATACATCTTCTTCAAGTTTACCGGGAAACCTCAGCTTGACTCAACTCAAAAGCGGGAAAATATGAGATTGAGAGATTCCTTTAATTCCTGATGATACATGAATCTCAATAATTCTCAATCGTAGACACTGTGAAGTGGAAGATCACGTCAAGTTTCCACATCTTCTTCTGCTTTAAAGAAATGAGAGAATAGAAGCAGGAATGAGTTGTCAAACGTTACTCAAGGTTTGAGATTTATGACGCTTCTTAAAACTTTCAAAATCTTTGTCGCTGTGAATTTAAAATCTGTTGTTATTCTTAGATCTTCTTCCTAATTACCTTTTCTCTCACCACATCAGAGAACTTCTGATAAGAGTTCAAAAGCCAAAAAAAAAAAGCAAAGTAATTGATTCCAGAGAAGACTCTTCCAAAAGGTTTCATAGCTTCTACCAAAACTTCCCTTCTTGGTCTTTTCCAACCTACTGATTCTGTTCCTACTGAACTGAAAAATTTTAAGGTGCGAAACCCAATTTTCATATCTCCAGATTTTCCAGCCCGCCAAAACCACATACGAAAATGCTCCTGTCTCGAGCCTTGAGGGGGGTATCACGAGTAGTGGCCCAGACCCCGAGATTGGCTGTTTTTTCCAGAAATTTTTCGGCGTCTTGTGCGGTTTCTGTGGGCCAAACAGTTGAAAACAAGAGTCAAGACCAAGTGAGCGGTAAAACCGCCGAAACGCAAGAGAAATCGACTGAAAAAGGAGACAGGGATCCCAAGAATTCCAAGAAAAGACATATTCTGAACAGGAAAGTCCGTGACATCTCGACCCAGGTGAAGCAATCCGTGAATTCTGCCTCTGGTGCCGAAATCGGAGAAGCCATAGATATCTTGGAGGAGGGAATCGCCTACTTGAGAGAAATTCAAGAATCCGAGAAAATCCCCGATGAGTTACTATACTCTGTGTTCCAGCCAATCACATTGCTGCTTTTCGATAAGATAGTGGCCCCGGATGCTCAATTGGGCCCCAGGTCAGTTGAACAGGTCCTAGACTTGTTGATTTCGCAGAGAATCGCACACAATTACCATTTCGTGAAAACCGCCGAGTTCTTGCTTCAAAACAAGCCCAACTTGGAAGGTTTCACGCAGGTGTTGCAGCTCTGGCTCCAGTATTTGGAGTATGTCAAGGAAGTGGGCATTGGCCGCATGAGCTACACCATCAAGTCGCCCTTCGGCGCTTACAAAGAGCGGAACTTCGACTCGAGAGACTTGCAGAACTTGTCCTTCTTTGCTTACGTCAGCCACTGCTTGCAGTCGGGCGTGGAGTACACTGCACAAGATGCGATGAAATTGTTGCAAATCACCGACATTTCCAGGATCCCAGAACGCTTCCACGTGACGGGAACACTCAGAAAGTACAATTTGGAGTGTCTCAACGAGTACGTGCTGCAGTACGAGAAAAAAGTCAACGATTTGAACATCAAGGCCATGGATCCAAATGGAGCTTTCGTCACCCGCAGAATCGACACCGCTATTACGCAGAACAACCCGGGAATGTTACACAGTTTGTTTGAGCAGATGAAGACCGCCAGCGTGACCAACAAAATCGCCATTTCAGAGGCCACGTTCAACCGAATCATGAACGGATTCATCGAGCTCCACAGATTTGAAGATGTCGTCGATATCTTCCGCAACTTGCTTGCTGCCAAGGGCAAACCTTCTGTTGCGACGTGGGACTTGGTCATTAAAGCCATGGGACACCCTTCGAACGTCAAGAACTTGTCTGGCGCCGAGAAGAAGAAGATGGTGGAAAATGTGGAAAATACCGTGAGGACCATGATTGCGCTGGGGATCTCGATGAACGCAAGAACCTTGGCGGTGGTCATTGGAGCCTTTGCCAACTTGAACAGATTCGACCTCGTGGACAAGTTTTTGGCTGAGTTCAGCGAGGTGCCAGTGGTGCATTTGGCGAAAAACAACATTTTGCTTGGTTTGGCCAGCAACAGGAAGATCGCCGAGGCCGAGCAGAAACTCAAGGAGTTCCTGGCTCAGGATGCACAGTACAAGCCTTCGACGGCAGTCATGAACTCGTTTTTGGCCTACTATGTCGGTCAGGGCAACGATAAGGCCGTGGAGGGAATCATCACGCATATGAAGGAGAACGGGATCGAGGAGAACGTCGCAACAATCACCACCTTCATCTCCTACTACTTCAAGATGTACAGGGCCAAAGGCATGGTCCCCGACGTGACCGCTTTGCTTGCCAACATCAAGAACTCCATGCCTTACAACCAGTTCACCGCAACCACCATAGTGGACGGGTTGGCGAAGGACGGAGTGAACTTGGAGGCTGCCCGGTCGGTGTTTGAGCATTTCTGCAAGGAAAACTCGAGATTCAAGTACAATGTCGGGTTGCTCACGACGATGATCAAGGCCGAGTTGGACTTTGGGTCTGTTCACAGTGCAGAGGAGCTTTTCGAGTTCTACGTGCAGAACTTGAGGAACGACACAAGGATCTGGAACATGATGATCGAGTCGTTGTTGCCCAAACAGGAAAAGTTGGCGGTTTCCTACTACAATAAGCTTTTGGCACAGGCACCATTCAACGTCAAGCCAAACTACTACACATACTACTATATGTTGGACCACTTCACCAAAACGGGAAACACCAAGCGTGTGCAATGGACGTTGGATGAGATCCTGGGCAATTTGACGGAGTTGGGCAATGCTTTGCCACGCATGATTCTGAGGTTGAACAACTACCAGATCTCGCCCGAGTTGAAGGCCAGAATCACCAAACTGTAAATAGAAAGAAAAGAGAAAGAAGAAAAGAGAAAGCAAGGGAGGGAGTAGAAAAGAAAGAAAGTTGAGGAAGGGGGAAGTGGACAAAAATGTATGTATAGTCGCATTTGGTGTTCTCTTATTATTTTGCAGCCAAGGAGAATTGGGTGGAAAAGAGGCACTGAAAGGGAAAGAAGAATAAGGAAAAAATAAAAATCAGGAAGGAAGAAAGTCATTAGGTTCACGTCTTGTGTTTTACTTGGTGCATTTTGCCTGTGACATGTTGTTTGCTCCGTAGTTAAGAACTAGTTATATGGCTGCGAATAAACCAGACACAGATGAATATGTCATGGGCCAAACACAAACTGAAACAGAAGAATAGCCATCACTAAAATTGAGTGAGTCAAAGATTTACGTCATGATGGATATTACAAAACTTGAATGTCTCCCCTGATCTTCCCCCTGTTTTTTCCTTGTCCTTATATTCCCCATAGTTAACCCAAAATACTTGAGAAAAAAAGAAGAGAGGAAAGCATATTTCCAGTGGCTCAATATCCAAGATCACATACCAAATCTGAACAGTTCCTTTCCTCCTCTTGGTTTCCCCCTCTTTGTTTCCTCCTCTTTGTTTCCTCCTCTTTGTTTCCTCCTCTTACTATCCTCCTCTTTGTTTCCCCCTCTTGCTATCCCCCTCCTACACTCTCCTCGTCCAGTCACATTTCCCTCTATTTACATCAACGGTCAAACTCCCCCATCGCACGTTTCCACAACGGCGTGGCCCAGTGGTCGAACCGGTCATACGCATTCCCCACGCTGTCCAACGCAGGCCGCGTGTCCAACATGAACGCAGGCATCCCGGTCTCCTCGTCGTCCGGTGCCCCGTAGTAGTCAATCACATACCGCACCTGGCTCCACCCTTGGTTCTTGCCCAACGACCTCAACACCGTCCAGTCGTGTCTGTCGAACGGAGGCTGCAGGTTGAACGTCTGCGGGAACCACTTGCCCAAGAACAAGTACATTCTGGCTCGGGGAGACAAATCCTGCGGTCTGCCCGTGAACTGCAAGAGCCTGGGCTCCACCTTCAGCTGCTGGGTGTGTTTCTCCTCCCACTGCAAGATCTGCTGCCACGCGCCCTCGTTCAAGAAGTTGTGCACCTCCACCATCAGCTCCACCGCCAGTTCGTCCACTCCCTCGCCTTTTCCTTTCTTCAACATGGCGTTTAACATCTGCTGAGGAGATGGGTACTCCCAGAATCCCTGGTCGGGCGCCTCGCCCCGTGGAATGGAGGAGATCGTTCGTTCTGTGGGTAAGATGATTTTCTGGCCGGGCGCACGCTCGGACGAGATGGCCATGGGCATGTTGTTGAGCGGGTTCAAGACCTCGGTGTCGTCATTATTGCTGAGCTTGACGGGACAAGCAGAAGCAGCAGAGTTGGAGTGGTTGACGGGGCATGCGGCGGGAGGCACGGGTTTTTGGAATCCCTTAAACTCCGATTTTTTCGAGTCGGCCCAAAACCAGCCCATTTTTTTTGGTTTGTGTAGGTGTGGGTCTATTTGAAGGATTGTAAATTAGTAAGGTGCGATTCGATGATGGCATCACCGGCGGGAAAAAAACCCGTACACCACGGGAAATCAGTGGAGCATTGGCCAAAAAAAAAAAACTGGATATGGAAATGGAAATGGAAATGGGAGGTCTCACTTTTGAAGAAATCTCAAAAAGTGAATTGGAGTTTGTTCTCTGCATTTCCCATCTGATCTTCTCCCAATTTCACCTCCTCTCAGCCATGTCTCCATACACATGCACGGTTGTTCTCGAACTCGGCCCATGCGGTGTGCCACCTTGAATTTCAACTAATTCCATCTGTAAGGGGTCGAGCGGCCCCGGAAAGACAAACGGAGAGGTCGAAGTGAGGCTTATGCATTGAAATGTCACTGATGTCGTTCTTGACGAGAACAATTATGCCCAATGCGGTAATGAGGGAGAAGGCCGGCATTTACGCACAGAAGCTTAGCCCAATGTGTGGAATCCCACCCCGTCACCCGCGGGTCGTGCGGGACCCATTCCACCAGGGCCCGTCCACCCTGGGTTCATCCGAAGCGACAAACTCGGAGCCGAGCGCACAGGAGGACAATAGGAACATTTGCACTATTGTTTGCGACTGATTGTGGTGGCAGTGACAGCATCAATAGGAACAAAGATTGTAACCGTTTTGGAGACAATGGAGATTTGTGCTACCCTCGGAAGTGGGCCTTAAGCATTTCTGGGTTGGGTTGGTCGAGTTCCGGTCAATTCCGCGACTCTACACGGCACGAGCAAATATTTCAAATTCTCCATACCGGCACGCACAACGAAAAAAAAAACCAATAGACAAGAAACCCGTGCACCACACCCAGATTATCGTAACCGGGCCCTTTAACCCAAAATGTAGAAATTGCATCTCTTCTTAGCCTGGAATGTTGTTGGCGAGAATTTGCATGTACGTGACATTAGCCGAAACCCTCCCCCACAGAATGCTTGAGGGACAAGCCCCTCGGTTCTCGTTGCAGTGGGAGGGCCCTCGGATCTCATCCACCTCTCCGTCGATCAAATTTCCACGATCGACTCCCACTATGTAATTTAGAAAAGCGAAAAAAAAAATAATCAGCGTTCCGAATCACGCAACCAGTTATGTGTCCCCGGATAATGCCGTGCCATCGATGTGTCGAGGGCTAAGCTGGGAAAAAGCAATTGGCCGGAATACGAATGTTGGACCACTGCCGGGGGTGGGCAATCTCGAAAGCTGCAAGAATGTGAACAAGAGACTTTTCCCACCAAGAAAGGAGATTTACACACTGATCCGAGACATTACGTAAGTGAGTCGGGTTGACGAGGAACAGGTGATGACATGTTCACATTTTCACATTTTCACATTTTCGTTTTCACGTTTCAGATCTTCATTTGCAATTCCCATTTCACATTTGCAATTCACATTCACATTTTCATTTTCATTCTCTATTCCCATTCTCTATTCCTATTGACATTTTCATTTTCTTTTGCAACTTCCGTTCAAACATCCCATTAATGGATTCCTCAACTGTGGTGTTTCCTTTTGTGCCGGGAACTTCTGTCAATTTCCTTTCTGTAAACTTTCTAACTTTCTTTTCCGTTGCAAGACTTGTTCTCTCTTATTGTCCTTGGTGCATGAGAGAAAATTAAGGTTTACGAAATCCAGCAGAGTGTGACTTCGTAATCACGTCAAAAGTGAAAAACCTCTGCAAATTCAAGTGCCATTTCATGAATCCATAGCATTTCACAGCATTTCACAGCACTTCATAGCATTCCAATTGTGAGTCCAATTCCTTCAATTCCCTCATTTCCCTCACTTCCCTCACTTCCCCTAATTCTACTCCTTCGCCTAATGCTCCTGGTGTCTGTTGTATGCCAAAAACGTCCCCAAGATACCAAGATCATAGGTCACTTTCAAAGATCCACCAATGACAAAAGCTAGCCATTGGATGCCTATTCCAGTCAAGTAACCGGTGATCGAGGGCCCGAACATCAGCCCCATGGTCTTGACGATGTTTGTCCATGCGAAAACCGAGGTTCTGTGCTCGGGAGGCACCAAGGTGGCCAAAAACACATGTTTGGGTGCAACGTCCATCAGCTGCATGGAGGAGCGCACGAAAAGAATGGCCAAGGTGACCACAAGCGAAGCTGGGAGCGGCAACAAGATCAAGAGCGACGACGCGGGCAAGTGCGTCACCACCATCGTGACGACCGGGCCGTATCTTTTCGTCAACGTTGTGCTGAATAGAGATGCAAACCCTGCGATGTTATTGGACAAGAAGAAGATCAGGCCGAGCGTGGTGGCGCTCACGTCGAACTTGTGCTTGATGTAGTAAGTGAGCCAGGTCCCCTGGACGAGCGACAGGGCGAAGGCGTCGAGTCCAAAGAGAATGGAAAGTTTGATCACAATGGCAAGCACGTCGCTGCTGAGTTCCGGCACGAAGCGGCGCTTTTTCTTCTGTTCCGGCAAAAGCTGCGTCTGCTCTGTGGTCTGGGCGCTTTCCACGCTTGATTCCGGCTCAGCGGCGGCTGGTTTCTGCTCCAATTCCATGTTCTTGGTCAAAAACAGACAAAGCACGCCCAGCACCAAGGCAATCAACCCGTAGACCCAGAAAACAAGCTTATACGACTGCAACGACGAGTAGCCTTGCACCTTCAACCAATCAAGAGCAGCGCCACACACAAACGACCCCAACGCCAGGCAGAAGTAGCCCGAAAATGTGTACCACGCATAAACGTCGGACCTGGCCTCGTGCGGCGCCAACAGGGCCAAGGAGCTCTGTTCGATCGAACGGAAGGGCCCGACTTCGCCTCCTCCGGGTGTAAGAACGCCCAAAATAGCCACCGTAGTCAAGACCACGGGCCCATCAAAGATGGCAAATGAGATCCCGGTTAGAGCCATCAAAACACACGAAAAAACCAAGGTAATTCGTCTGCCAAAGCCGTCAGCAAGCACGGAGAACACGAAGGAAGAGACCAAATCGCCCAAAAAGGTCAAGGTCATGAAGTAGCCGATGTTTGCATCTGACATGCCAATTTCCTTAAGGAAAACCACAAGGATCAAAGTGGTGATGCCAAACGCCATGAGCCGGAGCATTCTGACCAATATGATAATGTGGACATCGCCAGAACAGCCGTACAAGGTGGTCAAGCCGATTTCAGTCAAGAAATTGGCCATTTTGGAATGCAAATTGAAATTATAGAATGACCAGGCTTGTGTCAATGTCAACGGGAGTGCAGATAAGCCCCAGAAAAAATGTCAATCAATTAACCAAATTTAGTTGGAGGAGTAAAATTTTTTGGCAGATCAGGAAAATTTCGCGGTTAGGAAATTTCAAATTTGAAAAATTCAAATTCAAATTTTAAGGATGTATGGGGCCATTTTTCCAATTACGAGGAATTAAGTGCATTTACTTTTTATCAGAATAAGATGAAAAAGTGTCAAGCCGCCGTACATGAAAATAATTCCCACTAAAGAGAGACGCCCCGTTCACGTGACCCTCTGTCACGTGCTTCCCGCGCCCACACAAACGGAAAAAGATTGGCTTGGGTGTGGGAAAGACCGGAAGTCGGTGGGGCCTTGCGACATTACCCTCGGATCTTTTCTGTGAGAAACCCTACCTCTACCCCCGGATCTCACCACCAAAAAAAGAAAAATGTGGTTAAAAACCCGGTAACACCTGAAACCCGGTAACACTTGAACCCCGGTAACACTTGTCCCGGTGCCGCACAAATGTCGTATTCCTTATCCGGACTAAAATGACGACTACCCCCGGTGATACAGCAGCCCGAAACTGAAACCAATCTTTATGATACAACCAAACTACAAAAAAACTTTAGGAAAATTCCAATGTGGAATACCTCGGGCTTGAGTTTATAGCCCTTATCTCGTGGTGCTCAGATAATGCAAAGATACCCCGTGATTTTTAGCCGGTGGTACATGAGCAACAGAAACGGAAATGCGTATACAAGAAATGTGAAATAGTGTCGGTGCACTAATTTTAATTCCCAGGCCCGACGACACTTGTAACTACGTGATACCAAGGCGCGGAACTAAAGTTGCCAAAACCGTTGGAGATCGAGATGGGTGCATGCAATGCGAGGGCTGGGTGGGGCCGTAAGTGGCTGTTCCGGAAGTCCTGGCTCCATTGAGATCCGGGCAAAATGCTACCACTCTGGTTGACTTTGGCCGTGTGGATGGGATTTTTAGTGTATATGCTTTCCGTCGGTGGGAGGAGGCCTGTAGGTCACGTGACTTGAGAAACTGTGAAAGAGCTCGGGACACGATGGCCGAGTGCAGGAGGTGATTGTTAGGTTCGATATATTTCCTTTGCTGTTCGTGCACAAGGTCCAACTGGATTCCCAATTTCCAATTAATGTCCCCAATTTCCAGTCCAGTACTCTAAACGTCGTAAGATGTTTAAGTGCATCATGTCGTGGGAGTGCAGACAAGACACCAATGAAAGGGCGCTGGGAAACGCTGGGAAACGCTGGGACTGCAGGCAGTTGGCTGGGCGATGCTAGATTGCTTGCAGGTGACGCCCCTATTAAAATTTCACCTTGAGTGTGGAGAAACAGATGAGCTGTGGAACTAAAAAAAAAACAAGAAGAGATAAAGATTCAAAGTCACGACACTCGGAAGTGAACAATTGCGCTGGTTGGGGCGAGCAACTCGCACGAGCAAAATACTCGCTTGTGGGTATTTTTAGCTGGTTGCCCCAGCATTTTTTTTTTTTTTTGCACTTCGCACTGGACCTAAGCAGGCGAAAATCAAGACCAAATGTGGAAAATTTATAGACCACTTTTGTGGCCAACGGTTGGAATTCCCATTGTGGGTTTTTCAAATTTTTTTGATTTGTCTTTTTTCCAAAACCCAATAATCGCCTCACATCGAGATTCTTGGATCTCCACAATGCAACGACTTTATTGTCTTCTGTATGATCCGATTACCGAATCCCATATGAACATGTAGGAGAATTTCATCATCGATTACTCGGCATAGGTTTCATGAGGTCACCAAGTATGGTTTCATTATTGGTTTGTTGCCAGCAATTAGGAACTGAGACACTGTTGGAGGGGCTAAAAGTAGAGGCAAGAATATGCGAGGAATTTTCCAGCGATTTGTGAGAATCTGGAAAATTTTTCTCGGGCGGTTTTTGGACAGCGAGGCTGACGGAGCGGAATCGACGGAATTACTGTTATTGGCGGAGGTTTTTCCTGTTTGCACAGCCAAGACGTTGAGATTTCTAGATGTAGGCACTAGTCGCGGCGGGCGGCAGCAGGCCGCAGGAGCGCGCATGGCGAGACGCCTGTCTGCAGTACAGATGGTCGGTTTTCATGTAAGGAGCATCCATTTATGCGAGATATACGACGGCAATCTGTCAGTGAACGATCGGGGCTCGTAACAAACGCCGATGTCTACGTCTACGGCCTATATTGCCTATACAGCCAAGTCCCGACAAGAGTTGTAGTGCTCGCCCAAGCCGTACAGGTGCTTGTGGAACGCAACAATCAACATCGGCTCCTCGCCGCCCTCATTGAACACGATCGGTGCACTCCCGGCCACCAAGACTTTGATCGGACAATCATATACGCGGCTCAACGCCAACAATTCCATGTCCGAGCCCCACATCGCCGTCTCCTCCAATTCCTTTGTGTACTCGCCAATGTCGCGGATCGAGCATGTAGTTTCATCGAACAAGTAGGGCGTGAAGTCGTCTGCATGTGCCCGGATATATTCTGCCGCCTGTTTTCGGAGCTGGGGCACTGAAACAGAGGAGTCGTCGTGCCTCAAGGCTAGCTGGTCCTCCACAGACCGGAACAAGCAGTGGCCGTCGGGCTGGATCTCGAAGAGCTGCAAGTTCTGTCCTGCAAGTAGCTTCTGCATGGACTCATGTTCGATTTGGCGGTAGTCGACGGTGTTTTCGGCCTCTTGCTGGGCCTGCAAGCGCATGGCGTCCTCCTCTGCCTTCCGCTTGGCGATCTTGTCCTTTGCCCTGTTCCGTTTGCGCAGCGGGAGCGCCTGAACCTGAGGATTTTCGGTGTTTTCGGTCTCTGCCGGTTTTGACTCCTCCAGAAGCGACATCGACGCAAGAAGCTGCTCGGGGGTGATTTCGGGCTCCAGGATTCCCTGGGCAGCATCGCCGCTGAGCTCCAGCACCTCCAGCTTGTGTTTGGCGTCGAGCTGTTCTTGCATCTCCTGGCACTTCTGGTTGACCAGCTTGCGGGTCTTTTTCAGCGCCTGTTTCTTGAGGTTCGTGGTTGTGGCGATCAAGTCACGCTGTTCCTTCTTGTGTCTGGCTAGTAGCTCGTCCATTGTGGAGTGAAATGTGGGTGATTGTGGATTCTGAGATGAGTCGTGTGGAGGGGCCAAAAACGGATGAAAACCCCAAGATTTTTTTTATTCTGGAACACTCAGATGCACCAGCGGAATGGAAGAACGAAAATAGAACCCCAAATTTGCAATTTCCCCCACGATGTCAAAAGGGTCTGGACAGTTCTTGAAAAGCAGCGACATTCTCTGGCGAATTGGCGAATTTTCACACCAAATGTCGCGCGGGTGGAACGAATGTCGCGCGGCTCTTATCCGGTGGACACAGTTCCACTCCGGCCAACTGAAACCGGTATGTGGCCAGGGAAATTGTGTAGACCGAAAAGTGAATGTCGCAGAGCAAGGCACCGCAGGTTTCTGGGTTGGAAGAACCGGCCACGAAAAACCAGGGTGATGTGATCGCCAGAGATAACGGCATCAAATTAACACCGCATTGGGTAAATTAATAGGAAGATTTGCAAATGGTGCGAGAGGCATTGTGCAAGACTTGGGCTACAGATACCTGTTTGATGTACCGTGGGTCACGTGACGACCGGAAAAGGGAAGAGCCCCTAATCGGAGGTAGGGAAAAGTCTAGGGGAACAAGAGGGATTGGGAGGAGAAGGAGAAAAGTTTTCAGGGGGATGTCACGTGATGAAGTAATTCACTCTCTGAAGAGTTTTTCAAATTTTTCGGGCCAGAAAAACGCATTGGCAGTTCCAGCGGAAAAGAAATATCTGAAATCTGTGTCTTGTCCGGTGCTGGGGCGATTTAATGGGGGAAACAAGATCCGAGGTCGGTTCGGGAAAATGTCGCAGATTGGAAGGGTTGAGGAGAGGGCGGAGATCCGAGGGTGGATTTACAAAACCGATTGGAAATTTAATGAGATGTGTGAAATTTAAATTTTAATGGGGGAGGGAGATCCGAGGGTGCGTGGTTTGATCCACCGAGGGCCACCCCCTTCAGCGTCGTAGTAATTGATTCCCATGCATATTTGCGCAGTGCCCGCCTGCACACAGACGTGTGCAGGCTTAAGATGCATATGTAACCACTCGAAGCCGACCAAAGTTGTCCAATGTTATCGTCACTAGCGGAAAATTACAATTTTATATATATACTGCGCCGACCCAATCCATTTTACCCCTACAAATTTTTTCCTCCTTGGGAAACATATTCAATTGTCATTCTACTTCATTCACATCTCCCAAGTTTTTTGTATCTCCCCATTGGTGCTATAACTCATCCCCATAGTACCATTTCCAAATTGCATCGTTACTTCGTTCAAGCATCCTTCGCTTTTGCATTGCATTAAAAGGCTAGTCCAGCCAGAGCATTTTCAGTCTTCCTTCCCCTCCAGTCCCGAAGTTGATGCAGCATTGATTTCCCGGACCTTTTTGTCATGAGCAATTCCCCAGATATTTTCCACAATGTTCGAGTCTCCCACAGCAATAACAAGGCCAGCTCGCTAAACGTGCAGTTGGCAGAATACAACGCCCACAAGATCCAGGTGGACGAGTACAAGGACGAGATGTACGCGCACCTCTTGGACTTGGAGAGCAAAACGAGACCCAACTTGTACTTGATCCAGCAGCAGCCCGAGATCAACTTGCGCATGCGGCCCCTTTTGCTCGACTTCTTGATGGACGTGATCCACAAGTTGAACTTGTCCAAGCTGACCTTCCCCTTGACCGTGAACATCGTCGACCGCTACTGCCTGGTGCGCATCGTCAAGAAACAGCACTACCAGCTCTTGGGGCTCACCGCCCTCTGGATAGCGTGCAAGAACTTGGACTCCAAGTTCCGCATCCCGCTGTTGCTGGACTTGTGCAAGTACTGCTGCCACTGCTACGACAAGAAGTTGTTCTTGGAGATGGAGAACCACGTGCTCAAGCTGTTGGCGTGGCAGGCGGACGCCCCGACCTTCGACGCGTTCATCGACATGCACATCCACACGTTGGCCCTGTCGGCGTTTTTAGCTGGCTCTAGAAACCCGCACAAGGTGTGCAACGACGTGAAGGTGGTGGCCATCTACATCTGCGAGTTGGTGCAGTTCTACCCCAACATCTACTTCAACTACACCAGCCCCAAGATAGCGTTGTTGTCGGTGATGTTTGCGTGCATGATCCGCGAGGTGGGCGAGCGGCAGTTTGAGCCGCTGGACTTTTTGGCGTGTGTGGCGGGCGCCACGGGCATTCTGTTGGTGTCGATGGACGAGTTCCACCAGGCGTTTCTGTTGCTCATCAAGGTGCTCAAGTGTCCTCCGCCGCTGCTCAAGACGAAGTACTTCAACGACGGCCTGCGCCACTTGCGCTTGATGAAGTTGCTCATCCAGTTCACGAAGCTGCACTCGCCACAGGCATCAGCCACCGCCTCCGCCGCAAACTCCGCCGCAAACTCCGCCGCAAACTCCACAGCGAACTCCGCCAGGAACTCCACCAGGAGCTCGGCGCCCGCCCTGGCCCACACCAGCCCGACCACACGCACGCCGCTCCAGACGGTCGGCACCACCACCCCGAAATACCCCGCCACGCCAGTTCTGCTGAGCATCAGCCCCAAGTTCCCGGACTCATACACGAAAAGACCCCAGTTGACGTCGCTGGTGTCTGCAGGTCCGTTCGACAACTACAAGACACTACCACTGCCCAATCTTCTGCCGGGCAAAGAGACATTCACTAAAAGGCCCTTGGACTGCGACCCGCAGCCGGTCAAGCGGTCGAAAAGCATCACCACCAAAGCGGTATTCTACATCCAATAAACACCACGGAGAGAGAAAGTAGGAGGACAGAAAGTAGGAGGACAGAAAGTAGGAGGACAAGACAGAGAGCAGAGAGACAGAGAGACAGAAAGACAGAAAGACTGGACTTGAATTGACATCTGACCAGAATTGACATGGAGAACCTTTCAAATCAAAAATGAACATCTCAAAGTGGTAAATCCGAAGCGTGTTCTAGACATCCCCTGTGCATTGTTCTCAGTAGCCGGAAATCACATAAATATGTAGATATGTAAATCTCCAGTTTGCTCATGGGAATCGTGAAAATCACAGGAGTGGCCGCGATTTGCAACTAAACTCTCGGATTTTCCCTGGCCGCCAACCACTTCTCGTCAATTCTCGTCAGAGAAAAAATTCCCCCGTCAATTCTCCAAGTGTTCCCCTGGCCGCCAGATTTGTTCTCTCATTCTCGCTACGTTGCTCCGCATTCTTTCATGCTCCTCACACATTCCAACGTTCGATAAAGCGCAAAGACGTGCGTTTTGCTTTTGCCCGCCGCCGCCGCCGCCACTGCATGCACTCTCATTGTCCATTTCTTGCCTATGCGTTTATCGCCCACTGATACGGATATAATGTCGGATTAATCCCCGCTATGTCGCGAAACATTGTGGAATGTGAGAATGACAGCTTTCAGATAGGATTTGGATATAGGATTTGGATAGGATTTGGATAGAATTTGGATATAGGCTTTATTTCTATAGAGTTTCGAGATAATGTGGGAAGACATATCGAAAGAAAGAATCTGGAAAATCAGCTAACTGGTGATCCCAATGGGATGCGTACTGCAGATAAGATCACTCTTCTCCAGGCCCATCCCACCTCTTCTTTCTCAAATGAAACGTGCTCTTCCACATCTGCCTACATCGAAAACTCAGGCTAATGTCAACCAGTATGCTGGCCACGTAGTCTCGGCGAACGAGACCGTCGAAACAACGAGCAATTTTGACCAGTTCTACGAGAAATACGTCAACTTTAGGAAACCAGTGAAAATTACAGGCAGGGCCAACCTACCGGTCGACATTGACGATTTCAAGCTTGCAAAGATAGTTGAAACGCTAGATTACCACGAATTGTTGCAGGTGGAAAAAAAGCACGCGTTTGGGTTCGGTCTGGGCACCGTGCGGGAGCTCAAAAGTTTGCAGCAAATCGTGGACTTGTTGAAGCAAGGAAACGACCTGTATTACTTGACCACGCAGTACGAGGAGCACGAGACCGAGCAGGATGGACAAATTGGGGAGGATAAAGGCGATCTGAGCGAAGAGGAGCTGGAAAATGGTGGAGAATTGGGCGAGAACACTGGATTTTCAGATTTGGATGAGTTTAGCGACTCAGACGACGAACCAAAACAGACAACAACCACGAAATCCGCCCTACCTTTCCACATTGACATACCGCATCACACAGAGACCGCAGACTCCGACTCCGAGTGGTCTGTGGCCCTGATGCGGGACGATTACCAAGATTCAGACAACGAGCCACAATCCGACCTGGAAACCGACCTCGATCTCGACGACATCACCTACAGAGTGAAGACACTCTTGCAGCCGCCACTTCTGACGCTCGTGCACAACCCGCAGTTCCCTATCTCGCCGCAACCGTTCGCAAATTTGGTCACGCAGCAGATCAATTTGTGGATGGGCACATCCGGGCAAACGCCCAAGAGACCGGACTTGTTGCACCCTACTACCGCGGGGCTAGGCAAGTACGTGCCCCTGGGCAACTCGTCGGGCCTCCACCACGACCACGCAGACAATTTGTACGTCCTTGCCGAAGGCCGGAAAAGATTTACACTCTTCTCCCCAGCAGACGCATGCACGCTCTCTACGATCGGCAACATCCGTAAAGTTTACGGCAACGGGCTTATAGACTATGTACGGGACGACAGCGCGCCGTACTGGCAACCCATGCGGGACGACGGGGCGATCCTTGCAGATCATGCAAGGTGGAGAACTGGAAGTGGGAATATTGACGGGAAGGAGTCGCAATCACAGCTGGAAAAAGAAACAACAGATCACCAGAAGCTGGACCCTCCCTCCTTTTCGAAAATCCCGCCAGTTCTAGCTCATTTGGATGAGTTGACTGACGAAAAGGAAATTTCCGCACTTGAGAAATATGCCCAGGAAAATTTCCCGGATTTCTTGAAATTGAACAAGATCGAGGTGTGGCTTGACCAGGGCGACATGCTCTATGTGCCATGCGGCTGGTTTCACGAGGTTACAAGTTTTGCCGACGGCGATAACGGAGCTCATGTGGCTCTCAATTGGTGGTTTGTACCCCCTGTGACTCAGGACAGGGAAAACCCGTACACCGACGAGTACTGGCCGGAGGACTTTGCAATCACGTTGAGAGCAATCGAGCATGCGAAAAAGTTTTGAAAGTGGTGTGGATCGCGCGAGATCAACGGACTATTCCTTTTGTTCTTTGTGATAGGGGAATCTTCACTGGGCCTGCATACAGGCCAAATGTCGATCGGTGATTGCGTGGGGTTTACGCGGAGATGCATAAGGGCATGCATGGGAATCGTCATTGCAGGTAAATTACCCGGAACTCATGCAGGGCAGGGCTAGAGCCCTCGCGCCGTGTGTCTGTTATCTTCACGTGACTCTGAGCGTATGCAGGGCGCAGTCACGCAGGTCACGTGATGAATGACACCAACAGACACGGCGACGGACTCATGCAAATAGGCAGACAGTAATAGAATCATTCTTAGGGAAGTGTCAGTGACCTTAGTTGGTCCCTGATGGTATAGTCTTGTTTATCTTGCTTAGCGGCGGAGCGAAACCGGCCCTGTTCCGGGAACGGCACACCATAAGCAAAGTACAAGATCGGTTAAGAATTCCGCCGATTTATAGAAACCAAACGAGCAGAAAAACGATAAACCAACCAAATTTTCCTATCGACCAGCACATTTGTGATTTATCGGCGAATGTGACATTATTTGAGCTTCGCACGCCCTCGGGGAAGAAAAGGGGTTCTTTTGATTGTGCTGTAATCTATGGAGAAAAAGAAGTGAACCAAAATAAGGAAGCGAGCCGGAACGAAAAACCAGGAAATAGAAAAAACCGTTACCTCTCAAATCAAAAAAACCGTATTTCAAAAATCCAAAAGAACCCGCCGCCATATCAAATGCAAAGTGGAAGAAGCCCTTATCAGGCGCTATCAAGAGATTCCAGGGCGATTGATAAAATTGCGATTTCGCTGAGGGAAATGGGGCTTGTCTGCAGTACATTGTAGTGCGATTACAACAAAAATCTGCATGTCTACACATAATGAAAAAAAAAAACCTAGATCTACTTTCATTACAACCAGTTGAGTTTTCGAAAAAAAAAAAAAAAGCTTCTGCTTTATTATCGAAATTAACCCTGATTCAGTTCACGGGGACTTTTTATATCTTTTTTTTTACTCCGTTGAAACTTCCCACGTTAGCTGTGCATCTGGCTGGTTAATTGTTTGGTTTATTGCTCCAAGTATGTTTTCCCATTTCCCTGTCTTTCTTGTTCAAACTGGAAACAGCACTGGATAAGTCGGTACTAATACCAGGAAACACCCACCCTGCCATTTCCAAGCGAAAGGGACACTTTTTGCTCAGTTATTAGCTTAACTGAGACCTCCACCCAAACTTTCATCTGAATAGCATTTCACTATAGCTATTCGTCATTCAGTCGCTATCCTCCAGATACATGTCCACAGCGCAGTGATCCCGTGTCCACAGAAATATCAGAAACATCACAATCATGGCTATGGCAGATAGAAGACCTCTCGGTCTCCCGGTCACTTCAACTCACGCATCTCCCGCGTACAATGCCACCGCCAACTCCGGCGGCAGCGCTGCCCAGAGTATGAAGTCGACCATCTCCGATTTAAAGGGAACCTACTCCGAGAATGATATCAGCTCCTTCACCTCCGACCAGAGCTTGAGCCCCACCGAGTTGTCGCCGACGCTGAGGAGCATTTCCCCGGACTCGTTGATGAACTCCGCGCAGAGCTCCATCAAGAAGTCCACCTCGTCCATCAGCTCCCGGGACTCGACCCCGCCCTCGCAGAGCGCCAGCTACTTCCCCAAGGCGACCATTGCCGGCCCGGTCTTGAACAAGAAGCCGAAACTCAGCGCCCGCGTGCCCATTGCCACGGGCATTTCCACCACCATCCCAGTGACCGGCGAGAAACCCAAGCCGGAGCAGGAGGGAGACGCGCTGTTGGAGGACGATGTTCTTTATGCGATTTTCCTCATTCTCTACGAAAAGGACGCCGCGGGCCAGGGCATGACCGTGAAACAGATCTGCGATGTGCTCATCGAGAGACACCCAGATATGGCGCAGTTGCTGAGCAAGACGTCGAACTTGGTGAGCGCCAAGTTGAACGCGTACGTCAAGCGCGTGGAGAAGGGCGACGCCAACTTGAAGTACGCCTTGTCGCGGGAGTGGGCCGACGCCTCGCCCAAGAGAATGGTGTACGTGTACCGGGGGCTTTTGGCCAAGGACTTCTACGTGCACGTGAAGAACGCCATGGACACCTCGAAGCCGAAGTTCGCCGGGTCGCTGTTTGCCACGGGCTCGTTCGAGGCGGCCAAGCAGTCGGCGCTCTTGAAGCAGCGCCGCCAGACGATGTTCGACTTGGGGCTGGCCAGACCGACTTTTCTGGAGTCGCCCATCGACCGCAGCAACTTGTTTGTGCCGTATCTGTCTGCGCCCGTCGCTGCCTCGTTCACCGAGAGTGCAAATGCAACCAACGGAGAGCGTGACAATGGCAGCGCTGCTTCTGCCACCAAGGAGAGCTCTGGTGCCAGCTCCAACGGGGACGGTGTTTCTGCCTCTGGGTCTGGTGCCAGCACGACAAGCGGGAACACCAGCGGCAAGAGACTCGCCACGGACCTGGACTTTGACTTTGACGACTTGGAGGTGTTCAACGACACCGACGACGAGGCGCCGGAGTTGGACATGTTCACGAAGAACGGGAAACGCTCCAAGTCCATGTCGTACTTGTCTGTGCTGAAGAAGGCCAAGTTCTTGACTGCGGCCGCTGCTGCTCCCAGGGCACCGAAAACCCCGTGCTCCCACAGTCCCAATGCGGCTGCTGCGGCTGCTGCGTTGCATGCTGCTGCACTCAAGGCCATCTCCGAGACCAGCACGCTGACATCTGCTCTGACGTCGCCAAAGCACCGCAACTGGGCCACGGTGGTGCGCTCGGGGTTCTTGACCCAGGAAATCGCTGCGCCAGAGGACATGGACTTGTCAGACTTGGACAAGTTGTTCAGCTGAGGAGAGAGAGAAGAAAGAAAGAGAGAAGACAGAGGAGGAGAGAGGAAGAATGGAAAATGAAAAAAAAGGAGACGAAAAAAAGAGGGACAATGGATGGAGGTGGAGAAGATCTGGAGTACTTTGAATTCTTCAGATCTTTTCTGATTTCCAGAAGCTGCCCAGGACCTTGGGCTCGCCGTGCGAGCTCGTGTATATTACTGAGTACATCGTGCTAGCAGAGTGTAGTGCATGGACATTGCTCGCTAGAATGAACTACTTTGACGTGGGTGGTGTAGATCGATTAGATAAGTATGTTGCCGATGAGGACAGCGGCCGCCAACCCGGTGCCGATCTGCAACGAGGCCGCCACTCCCTTGGACGTTTCGTTCTTTGCAGAGGTCTTTTCTGCGCTTGACGAGTGGTGGGCCGAAGATGCCGCCTCCGAGGTCACGTGCGAGTGGGACTCGGTGGACGAGTCGGTCTTGGAGTCAGCATCAGAGTCAGTCTTGGAGTCAGAGTCCGTCTTGGAGTCAGAGTCGGTCTTGGAGTCGGTCTTGGCCTCTTCTGACTTCCCATCATCTGACTTGGACTCGATGTCGGACGTGGACTCGGACTTCGACTCAGAGTCAGAGGCTGCGAGGGCCAAAGTTGCGAAAGCGAGAATAGACAAGGTCAAGAATTTCATGGTTGATGAACAACACCAGAATTCTTGTGGGTTCTCCCCTCATTTATACTTGTCTCTCCACGTTTTCCCCAAATTAATCCCTCAGCTAAATTGCGCTTGACGTGTCTATTTTTGGCGCGACTCTCGTAAATCCATTGTTCTCGAAATCGCGGTGACAAGATGACACATGTGGAGCAAAAATAACTCTGGGCCAAATCTTGGAAGCTCACTCAGCCGTGAAGCCTCACAGATCTTCCAGATGGCCCAATCAGATCAATCCAAATCCACACTGTGGTTGTGTCCTTGGATTATTGCACACGCCAAATTTTCTTTTGGATTTAATTCCCTCAAGTCTCGATTTATTTGGCCGTACCGTGGTTTTGGCCCTGCATTGTTCCTTTGGGGCGGGCCATACTCGTTCCCGTATTCGGCCCAGCACAAATGCCTCATTTTGGCCCAATGTGGCTCCCGAGAATGACCCAAACGGCCCAATTAGTAATTCTTTCCCAGGTGCTTTCCAAATATAGCATCACCACATCTTTGGGATATCTCCCCAGCCAGCGTATTGCAACATTCAGGGCCAATTGCTTTTCCCACTTGTCTAGATCGTAAGAGCACCGCCAGCAAGACACAAGTTCCTGCGTGAGAAATGAACCTTGTACACTGGCGTCTTCTTCGTGAAGTACGCCGTCATGTGATCGGAGGTCGCCACAATCTCCTTCCTGTTGGTCTTCTCCGCTGGCTTCTTATCCGAGCCCTGGGTAATTGCCAGCCCGTTCGCGTCTCCTGAAAACGCCTCGGGGAGAGGCCCTGCATCGTTCGTGTTCCGCTTCACGTCCCACACACGCACAGTATTGTCTGCGCCGCCGCTGACAAGCACGCCGCCGTCACGTGAAAACGCCAACGAGTAAATGGACGACCGCCCGTGGCCGCGCATGGTCTTGAGGCGCCGGCCCGAGCCGCAGTCCCAGATGTTCACCACCGAGTCGTCGCCTGCACTGGCTAGCCACCTTCCGTCGGGCGAGACTGCAATGCAGTTGACTGGGCCGGAGTGGCCCATGAAGATCCTCACGGCGTTTCCCGTTTGCACGTCCCACATTCTGCATGTTTTGTCGGAGGAGCCCGTGAACACGTAGTTGGAGTTTGGGTGGAACTCCACGCAGTCCACGTCGTTGATGTGGCCCGCAAAGATTCGAAGCGGGTAGATGTGGTCGGTGGCCCACAATCTGGCGGTCTGGTCGTGCGAGGCGGTCGCAAAATAGTGGCCGAGCGGCGAGAACTTCACGTCCCACACGGGCTGGTTGTGGCCCTTGTAAGACACCAACGCCGTGTACGTGTCGAGCGACCAGAGTCTGGCAGTCTTGTCCTCTGACGCCGAAATCAAGTACTTGTTGTCTGGCGAGAAGGACATGCCGTAGACCGGGCCCAGGTGGCCCACGAGACGCCGCGTGTTCTCGTTGTTGTGCTGGTCCCTCTTGAAAACCGACTTGAGCGGCGCGCCGTCGAGCGACCACAACTTGATGAAACTGTCCTGGAATCCTCCCGCAACCAACGTGGAGTCCTGGTTGAACTCGAGGCACGCCAAGTTGCTGTTGGTGTTGTGGAACGTGTACATGCACACCAGCGGGGCCAGCGCCTGGACCGCGCCGAGCTTGATCTTCAGTCGCGAGTCCTCCACCGCCAAAATCATGCGTTTGATGTCGCTGGCGTCTTTTAGAGGAAGTGGCAACGACTCGACTGCAGGCAGGTCGCTTTCCGGCTTGGTCATGTCGTGAAACTCCTCAACGAGCGTTTTTCCGTTCACGGTCTCTGTGTTTTCGTCCTTTACCTTCAACTCTGCCTCCAACTCCTTCTCCACGTCGGGCTCAAGCGGCATTTTCCCGAGCGAGACCAGCTGCTCGTTGAACTTCTCAATCTCGTTGGTGCTGGCAATATAGCCCGGGATGCCCTCTGCAGGATTCGCCTCGCCCTCCTGGTCGACCTTGTCGGGCCGCGTGGACGAGATTATCGGGTTCAAGTACTGGTTGATGATTCGGATGAGCACCGTGCCGCCCACGGCCTCGTTTTCGTGCAAGAAGTAGAGGAGCAAGTTGATCGTCGTCTTGGACACCAAGATGCGGTACTTGTTGGTTCTGTAGGCCTGCGCCAACGTGTTTTCCTTCAAGTGTTCAGGCAAGGAAATGCCCGCTAAGTGTTTCACCTCCAACCCGTGCAAAATCACGTGGTCGTCCTTGAAGGCGTCCAAGAATATTTTCGCCTGCTTGATGTAGTTCTTGGACACCAAGTCCAAGTAGCACTGCACAAACAACGGGTACATCAACCTTGTCAATTCCGGCTTGTACAAGTCCAAAGATGTCTCCACCCAGGACCGCAATATGCTGTACGCTCGGTAGTATATCTCCGGGTCGTTTTCACGTCTGTGTTTTTCCTCCTCGTCCCGCAACACCCGTAACTCTTTTTCCTTCAGCAAGTACAACTCTCTGTCCTTGGTCTCGCGCAACTCTCGCTCGGTTCTGAACATCTTCTCTCTGAGCTCTTTTAGCTCCAAGTCGGCCTTTGTGACCTTCCCGGTGGGTTCTTTCGCTTTCCCGATTTCGCCCGGGCCCGCAAGCGAGCTCGTGGCGGTGTTTGGTTGTGGTGCTGCTGCCGTGGGTGTATTTGAACTTTCCAAACGGAACATCGCCTCTGTTTTCAGGAATCCCTTCTTGTTCAAGTATTCCATGACAATCCTGTTCAAGTCAGCCTGCGTGTATTGCTGCTGGCCACGCGGAGGCTGTTTTGGCGCCTGTGCGTTCGCAGGAGGCTGGGACATTTTTGTTGTGGAGTTTATGGTGGAAACTTCAGTTGTAGGTAGTTGAGATTCGCGGTGCGCGCACGACCGGGAACATGGAGACAAAGAGGGTTGGGTGAAATGGGGAAGAGGCTCGGTATTTATATTTTCTGAGTGGCGTTTCAGGGTGGATGGGGAGATCCATTTTGGAAATGTTTGTTGGGTTTTTTGTTGGCGCTTGTTGCGTTGCTGTTCATCTGGCTGAGACTTCTTCAGTAGTATGGGGAAGTGAAATCCACAAGAGCTCAATGGAATTTCCATCAGAAAGTATTAATCGTCTTACTGTGGATCAATGAACACTCCAGTTTGAGATTTTGCACTTACTTCTTGTTCGGCCGTTCTCCGCTGTGTTCTTTATTATCTGTCATGATCATTTTTTCTCCTGGCATTTTCGCAGCCAACTAGCATTCAGTATATCTTCACTTAATTCTGAAGTTATTCCACGCAAGCGCAAGCATAGCACAGACAAACACCAAGACTTCAATGGAAGGAAGTGGACTTATATTGGAAAAGCCAACAAACTTTCGCCATTGGAGAAATAAGGAGACGAACATTAGGAAGTTGAAAGAGAGTCCTCCACAATTTATACGAAGTCAGCAAAAGAAACAAGAACAACAACAGAAGCCTGGACCAAAGAAGAAGAGAAACTTATTTTCTGCTTTCTGATGCTAGATCTGCTCCTAGGTAGGATGCCGACATTCAATGGTATGAAATCTGGCCAGATACGGTATCTCCGCATGAATATTCGAAAAAGTTCTAGACATCCATACAAAGCCATGGGAATATCGTTGAATTTGGGAATTTGGAATTTTCCAAGCATTTGGTCCCTTTATCCACTGCTTTCAATTTCTGTCTCCTGCTTTGCAATACTTGCCATTCTGCCTGCCAAGTTCTCTGGTGGCATTATTTTGCAGCCAAATGCAGAAATCCAAATACCCACACCCCCCTGAATTCTTGTGCAATTGCAAATTTGAATTCTGATCCCAATTTATAATACTCATGATGATGAAATCTGAGACAGACTGTTACCATTCCAGTGAGCCCCGCCAAATCTCACCACTTCTGCCTTGGATCTTGCCTGAGCACATTTTGCATAAAGTTCTCGAATACATTTCGTTCAATGATTATGTCAATCTCATGTACACTTGCAAAGGGGCATTTGAAGCTATGGACAATGAGAGAATGTACAAAGTGGTGTGGAATACGCACTTCGATAAGGTGGTCAGATCTTACAGACTTCCAGAGGAGATGTCTATGACGAGAAACTACTGGAAAGACGTAAACTTTAAGTCCAAAGAGATTCTCAGGCACATTCGAAAACTCAGGAATGAATACATGGCGAAATACAAGGAGGGCAAAAACATAGAAAACATTCTTCTGGAGATGGCCGAGAAGACTATGAAGGTCATAGTCACCAACTCCAGTTTTTTCGTTCCGCTCATTCATCTCTCCGCAGTCTTCTGGGAGGAATTCTGTCAGGCTACAATTGACAAAAAGCCTCATGATATGTTCATGATGTGCATCACAAAGTATTTGCTCCACACGCTGAATGGTCACATTGCACATGAATACTTCAAGACGTTGAAGACCGAAACAGGAGATGGTGCTCTAATTCTGAAATGCCTTTTCGAATTCAGCAGGCTAGATTTTGGATTTTCTGAATTGGCTTTGAAGAGACAAGAGGTTTTTGAGAAAATAAGCGAATCTCAATTCGAGAAAATTCCAAGAAGAAATGGGTACTTGATTTTTCCAACGAAGAAATCATTTGGTGATTCTATCAAAGATACGTGTAACTCGATCCTTTCGGAACTTCCGGAGTGTGACGTAGGTAATGGTGGCCGGAATATCTTGCGAGAATTTTCGCACCCAACGGGACAAATCCAGCTTTTCACTTTGGCCGTGTTGGCAGATTATTTATCTGAGCACGTACTCGCAAAATTCAAATTGAGCATCAATGATGATCGTCAAGAACTGCTTCCCATCAAAATTGGGTCGCGAGCTCTCAGCATAGGCTCGCTCAAGTTTAAACTTTCTGATGATCTTCGGAAGCTTCATCATTGTGAAGAAACCGAGGAATTTATACCATTGACATACAAATCAGCTATTGAGCTATGTAAGTCAACCACTGAATTTACCCGGATCCAATCACAATTGGAAGGAAATCCCCCAATATCTGAACAGCATCGCTTCTGGACTGCAAAGTTTGACTATGTCTTGAAATTGCTTGGAGGTGATGATGCTGAAGACCTCGAGAGCTTCATCGGAACACACAAGCTATGGGAGGTGGATCACAGCTTTTCTCTAGATCACACGAAGAAGTCTCCTCTGCACTTTGTATGCGATAGAAGACGCAATGTTATTCAGCGAGAAAATGGGTGGCTCAGCTTGTCAGTTGGTTGGAGAATTTCCCTAGACATACCACTAGCGTACAGTGAATACAGCAGAGAAGTGGTTTGTTGCTCAGCTGACTCGTCGTCGTGCACTATAGACTCGCCAGAGCGGGCCCAGCGAATTATGAAATGCCGAGGGTTCAATCACATGGGGATCGCGTGTGTTTCGCAAATACAGTTTCTATACGGCGAGTACATGTTCACCGAGGTCACACCGGAGACGTTGAAAGATGAAAGTTGATGCGCTGGGTTCAGCATGACGTTCGGTATTTGAGGCTAACAATCACAAAGAATATAAGGAAGAGAAGAGGTGGGGTATGGTTTAATGCGAATTAATTGGGTTTTGCTTCGGACGAAAAAATCTTCTGAGTTTCATTTTTCAAGTTGCTTCTGTTGAGTCTTCTTTCTGCAGTTGTGTGTTTGTTCTGCCTTTACGAACCTCTCACCAAACTTGAGGGTTTATACCAAGAAGACTTCTGAAATCTCACGGATCACTTGAATCTAAAAGTTGTTTTTCTCTAATGATTTACTCAACACTCTCCTGCTCTTCATCTGCCTTGCCAATCGAAAACTTGCCTTCCATTTCGAGCCACCTGTGGCCATTTTTTTATGGCATAATTGGATCATTTTTTCGCAGCCAGCCCCGCAAAGTCCTCCCTGCAGTTCTATACTACTCCACATACAAAACCCAATAACTATCATAATTTCAGAAAAAGATCCCAAAAACAAGGGCTTGTACCCATGTCCCAGAAATTCTCTTTCGCTATGACATCAGAAAGTACTGGCAAAAATGCCTTCTCTCCGTCTCCGGCGGAGCTGGTCAGCAATTCCGCTCCACTTCGGCCCTGGGCCATGCCAGAACAGATTTTGCACCAAATTCTCGGATACGTCTCGTTCAATGACTACGTCAACCTCATGTACACTTGTACGGAGGCATTTGAGGCGATGGACAACGACAAAACATACAAGGTGGTGTGGGACACCCATTTCGACAAGACAGTCAGATCGTACAAACTTCCAAGGAAGATTTCTATGGCAAACAACGATTGGAGGGACGTGAACCTCAAGTCCAAGGAGATCGTGAGAATAATCACAATACTCAGGAGTGAGTACTTGGCACAGTACAGAAAGGGCAAAGCGGCCGATGAAACGCTCCAAAAACGGGCAGAAGAGACCATGAGCCTCATAGTGAAGAACTCAACCTTTTTCGTTCCACTCATCCATGTCTCCACAGTCTTTTGGGAGGATTTCTGCCAGGCTACAGTTGACAAGAGACCGTATGACATGTTCATGATGAGTATCACGAAACACTTGCTCCACATGCTGAATGTCCACTTTGCACATGAATATTTCAAGACTCTCAGGAGTGGAACAAGAGACGGTGCTCAGATTCTGAAGTGTCTTTTTGAGCTCAGCAGATTGGACTTTGGCTTTTCTGACTTGGCTCTAAAGAGACAAGAGGTGTTCAGGAAGGTGAGCAGAAGTCAATTGAAGGGAATCACGAGAACAGACGGATATCTAGTGTTTTCAACACAAAGGCTGTTCTGCGGGTTCATTGTGAAAGTCTGCAACAGCCTCCTTGCAAAGCTTCCGAAATGTGACGCAAAGTACGGTGGCAGAAACATGCTCCGTGAGTTTTCGCACCCATCGGGTCAACCTCACCTATACACGTTGGCGATTTTGGCCGATTTTCTCTCCGAGAATACTCTCCGGAAGTTCAAATTTGACATTGACCTCAATCGCGAGACGCCGCTCAATATTGAGCTAGGAGCCGAGGTGCTTTGCATCGGAGCATTCAAATTCAAACTTTCTCCGGATCTCCGAAATCTCTATCACCTCGAGGATTCCGCGGAAATCACGCCTTTGTCATACAAGGCAGCCATTGAGCTTTGCAAGGCGGCATTCTCTAATCTGCATTTTGTTTTGGATAGATCTCCGCCATTATCCGAACCATCAGCTTTCTGGGACGACAAGTTTGACTATGTCGTGAAGTTGCATGAGGGTGGTAAAGCTGAAGACCTCACGGTTTTTGCTGGAGCAAAGTTCTGGGAGTTGAACTACAACTTCGCTCTAGAGCATTCGAAAAGCTCAAATATGCATTTGCTCAGGGAACAGAGGTGCAACGTCATACAAACTGCAGGCGGGGTTATTTCCTTGACAGTCGGCTGGGTCAATGCCTTGAACAGACCTCTCGTGTACGTTGAGTATTCCAGAGGCGTCCATTATCACAACATCAATGTCGAATCCACATCCTGCAAGATCAAGCTGCCGAAGGATGTACAGCAGATCATGAAATGCCGAGGGTTCAACTACATGGCAATTGCGTGGGTGTCCCGGCTTCAATTTGTGTGCGGCGAGTATATGTTCATGGAACATGAGACAAGGGAGAAGCAAAAGACTCCTGAGCCCGACCGCCGGAGTTTGCCTGATGCGCCGCAAAACAGGAAAATTGCGTATGCGAGGAAGCCGAATCTGGCGAAGTAATTTTGTTTCAGTTCAGAGAAAAGGAGGACTGGTGGAGTTTTCGGAAAAATTCGTTCAAATTTTCACGGTAGTAATAAATTGCTGCGTACATTATTTCGAGCTCATTATCATTATAATTATCTATTCTTGTTCTCTTGGAGTTCGTGGGTATATGCTCTCTTACTTTCTTTCTCAATACCTTCCTCTGTTTTGTTTATGCCATGACATTTTCGCAGCCAACAGATGTACGTAAGATACTAACGTTTTTCAGCTTCCGAGAATCAATACAGCTAATGTACATCTTCCGTAGGAGAAACAAAAAGGAGAAAGAGTCTACCTGTGAGGCGCCCTTTGAACAGATTGCAAGGCCGAATGTTTCAACAAAGCCCTGGAGTCTACCGGAAGAGATTCTACACCACATACTCAAATATGTGTCCTTCAATGATTATGTCAATCTCATGTACACTTGCAAGGAAGCGTTTGAAGTCATGGACAATATGGAAACCTACAAAGTGATATGGGACACGCACTTCCTTAAAACAGTCAGATCCTACAAAGCCTTGCAGGTGGTGTCTATGGAGAACAATTATTGGAAGGAAGTGAACTTCAAATCCAAGGAAATTCTCAGGCACATTCAAAGGCTCAGGTGCGCGTATTTGGCAAAGTATAAAAAGGGTCGGGATGTAACATCCGCTATGAGTGAAGATGCCGAGAAAACCATAAGAGCCATCGTGACAAGCTTAAATTTCTTTGTTCCACTTGTTCATCTCTCCGACATATACTGGAAGGAATTTTGCCAGGCTACTATTGACAAGAAACCTTATGACATGTTCATGATGTGCATCACCAAATATTTGCTTCACATGCTAAATGCTACCATTGGACACGAGTTGTCCAAGATAGCGGAAGTTGAATCAAGAGACGGCACTATAGTGCTGCAATCTCTTTTCGAGCTCAGCAGGTTCGATTTCGGGTTTCCCGATTTGGCGTTGAAAAGGCTAGAAATATTTGAGAGAGTTAGTAAGACTCAATTGGAGAGTGTGACAGTGAGAGACCGGTGCTTGGTTTTCCCGTCTCGGAAGCTCTTCTGCTCATTCATAACAAAGACATGCAACGCCATTCTCTCGGAACTTCCTGAGTGTGACCCTGAAAACAATGGACTAAACATTCTTCGTGAGTTTTCGCACCCAACGGGGCACACGCCGCTTTTCACATTGGCGATTTTGGCAGACTATTTGTGGGAATATGTATTTGCGGAATTCGGATTCGAGATCAGCAGTATTCGTGAGGAGTCTGTCATTATCGAGCTAGGGCGGGAAGCTCTCCGTATAGGAACTTTCAAGTTTAAACTTTCTAAGAACTTTCGGAAACTCATTCACTGCGAGGAATCTGCAGAGTTTACTCCGTTGAGCTACGCATCAGCTATTGAGCTATGCAAATCACCTGAAACGTACTTGTTGCACCGCTCAAGGCAAACCCCCCCGGTGTCGGAATGTCATCTGTTTTGGATTGCAGTATTTGACTATATGTTGCGCTTGCATGAAGGTGGCAAAGCTCAGTCCCTCGAGAAACTCGCTGGAGTAGAGAAACTATGGGAGTTGGACTACAGCCACTTTTCGAGCTATGAAAGAACCCTTCTGCTGTCTGTCCGCGATATGAGACGCAACGTGGTTCAGCAAAATGGCAATCTATACTTGACAATTGGCTGGAGAAACTCCCTGGACGACCCTGTTGTATTCTCCGAGCACGAAAGAGCAGTCTTTGCTGTCGATGAAGGTGGCGGATCGTTTGCTGTTACCACGGCAGCAGATGCCCAGTGGATAATGAAATGTCGAGGTTTCAACTTCATGGGCATTGCGTGTGTGTCCCAGATTCAGTACTTGAACGGCGAGTACGTTTTCACAGAATTGACGCTGAAAACGTTGCAATGAGATACTTACACATGGAAATTAAGTATGTGGGTAGGTGACATACCTGAGACTACTTGAAAGTGCGGTGGCATTGAATTGTGTTGACATTCAAACGGAAATTGCGAAGCTTTTGCAGCCATACAGTTTATTGCGAAGAAGGCACAGAAGTTTTCATTAATCCGCTGGAGGTACTTGTCTTGATTAGCGATTGCATTTATATTGCTTTAGCTTACCCTGTAGGAAAACATGTGCAAAGTTTATGCTTCACTTCGTCTTTAGTTCTCCACTTCAAACGTTTACAAAATTGATCAGGGCTAGCATTTTTATCACATGTATTTCTCTTGCAACACACACAAAAGTTCGCGGCCAAGTGCAGCAGCTTCTTCTGTACTTTCCCTAAAACAGATACATATGTTTGCATGTAGCTCACGTCATAATCTTAACGATCCTTAACTCTTCTTCTTTTGCAATGGCGGCGCAAATTGCAAACGACACTCTGACTCGACTGCGCTTACGACCAAGGCGGAATCGAGAACCCAAATCTCGAACTTCACCCAGACTAAAACAACAAGCTAGGCGAGCATTTCACTTGTGGACGTTTCCGGATCTCATTCTTCACAAAATTCTCAGGCTAGTCTCATTTACCGACTATGTTTATCTCATGTACACATGCAAGGACGCATTTGCAGCTTTGGATACGGAAGAGACCTACAAAGTTGTGTGGAATACACATTTCGGGCAGAAGATCAGAGCATACAAATGGAACCACAGAATCACTGTGACTCGTACTACGTCTGCTATCCCTTGGCGAGATATTCAGTTCAAAAGCGCGGAGATCCTAAGACACATTCGGAACCTAAGAGAGGAGTATTTGGCAGAGTATAAGAAAGGCAACTCTATCAATGAAGCGTTGAAGAACAGAGCAGAAGACACGATGAGCGCAATTGTCCGGGACACAGGATTCTTGGTTCCACTTCTAAATCTCTCGACAACATATTGGGAAGAGTTCTGTCAGGCTACAATTGACAAGAGACCGTACGATATGTTTATGATGTGCATCACGAAACACCTACTCCACACCCTGAATGCCAACATTTCACACGAGTATTTCAAAGACTTGGAGAGCGGACCAAAAAATGGAGTTCAGATTCTGAAATTTCTTTTCGAGCTCAGCAGGCTTGATTTTGGGTTTTTCGACTTGGCCGATTTGAGACAGCAGCTTTTTGATGAAGCAAGTAAGACTTACTTGGATGGAATAACGGTCAGAAACAGAACTTTAGTTTTCCGAAGCTCCAATGAATACAAGGCTTTCATCATGAGATCTTGCAATGCCGTTCTCTCGCGTCTCCCGGAATGTGTCAACACTTATAGTGGAGCGAATATGTTGCGTGAGTTTTCGCAGCCAACGGAGCAACTACATCTTTTCAAGTTGGCGATTTTGGCAGACTACTGGTATGAAGAACTCAACCAACATCTTTTTGAGGTTGACCACACCACCCCTGGGAAGACCGTGGAGCTCACCTCAAAAACAATCGAGATGAATAATTTTACATTTGAACTTTCTGACGACCGCCGAACTTTACGGGCGTGCGAGAGTCATGCAGAACCACCTTTGTCATATCTCTCGGCGATAGATCTATGCAATAAGGGTTTGAAGGCCCGTGGTGACCACCTACTAAGAGATCCTCCTATTTCTCAGCATCGCGCTTTTTGGTCTGAGAAATTACAATATGTTGCACAAGTGATGAAAAGAGAGAAAGTTGGACCACTCAAAGACTTTGTTGGAGCCCACAGACTATGGGAAATGAATCACTCCTTCTCTCTCAGACATTCAAAGGAGTCTGTTCTGCATTGGGTGCTGCCATCTCGCCGGGGTGTGATACAGGCTGTCTTAGGTAATCGGTGGATCACACCAGGTTGGAGAAACTCCGAAAACAAACCCAAAGGGTACGGAGACAATAGACGGATAATGTATAGCAACACAAAAGGCGGTGTTACTGAGCTGATTAGCCTGCCAAAAGATGCACAACTAGTCATGAAGTGTCGAGGGTTCAATTTCATGGGTATTGCATGCCTCTCCCAGATCCAGTATGTAAACGGGGAATACCTATTCACAGAACTCACTTCGAAGGAACTGAAGGGGAAAAAGCGGAGAATGGTGTGAGATTGACAGACAGCAAGCAGGAGTTCGTAAATTCGAAGCGTCTGGCGCAAGAACGTGAAAGAAAAATTTGAACTGAAAAATTAAAATTAATGGAGCCGGAAAGACATTGACTACGCGTGGTTTATTCATCTGCAAATGTGAAACTGTGAGAATCCCTGATCAGCTCTCTCAAAAGTTTATTTGCAGCCAAGTCCATTTGTCAAATCTCGCAATGACACGAATACCACCAAAAAATAAAATCTATGGTTTCTGTTAGCCACTTTGTAGCTTGGACCTGAACAAAAAACTCATGTCCGATTCGAATATTTATTCCTTAATTTATGCACTTGCTAGGTTTTACTTGTTCTATTCCTTCCCTGCACTATAATTCCTTGCCCTTTCGTAGCCAAATACATGACGTACGGGATTATACACAATTCTGCTCTTTTCTCTGATGAGCTCCAAATATTTGGAATTGAATGGTGCCAAAGTCAACCGGGAAGAAGAACTAAATGCTCCTCCGCCTTACTCGGCTGTGGCCCCGGTCGACAATCCCACACCACAAAAGCAGAACTTTTTCCAAAGACTATTCTCAAAGAAACTGGCTATCGAGAATTGCATTAAGGACAGCTCAAATACTATAAGGGTTCTGGGTTCAATCGCAGCTCATAAACTCTGGGAGTTACCTGACGTGGTTCTCCATGAGATTCTCCGACACATTTCCTTCCCGGATTACATCCACCTCATGTATACCTGCAAAGCGGCATTCACTGTGTTTGACACCAAGGAAATGTACAAGGTGGTATGGGATGCCAATTTCGAAGATACGGGCAGAGCAAACATGTGGTCATGTACCCAAACGCACATGGAACACAATTCCTGGCGAGACATGCGATACCGAATTCAGGAAGTCCACACCCATATTCATTCGTGCAAAGACAAGTTGTTTGGGAAGTCTTACGGATACAGTCTGTCGTTTGTGTTGCAGTCTGAGATGGACAACGCCATAAAAGGCATTGTCGAGAACAAGCTCTATTATTTTCCACTTTTTTATTTGTCGAACGATTACTGGGACAAATTCTGCAGGGCTGTTGAGGAGAGGCAGCCGCATGATATGTATATGATGTGCTTGACCAAATACCTTACTCACATGCAACATGTGCATCACGCATATAAATACTTGAAAGAATCTAGGCGTGTGAAAATGGATTCAGGCGATATTGTGAAGTTCATGTATGAGCTCAGCAGGCTCGACTTCGGGTTTGGCGACCTAGCGATGATGAGACTAAGAGTATTTGCGGAAGTGGAGAAACATCAGTTGGATGGCATTCTGGTACACTCCAACACCATAAATTTCGCATCAGAGAAAGCCTTCAACGAGTTTATTTTGAGTGTAAGTAACTCACTACTTTCCCTTCTTCCCAAATGCCAGAAACGAAACGGTGGCAGAAACATCCTCCGAGAGTTTACCCATCCGTCGGGCCGAACCAAAATATTTCGATTCGCACTTTTGCTTGACTACTTAAATTTGTATGTTTTCCAAAAGTACTCGATCAAGATAGACTCTCGCTTGCAAAGCAAATGGAATTGCGAAATTGGAGAAAAATGCTTTGTGGTAGGCATGAGCTGCTTCACGATCTCCAGTGACCAAAGTAAAGCGCACTGCTGTGAAAATAACGCACAACACAAGCCTTTGACTTTCCAGAGAGTCCTACAGATATGCAGAATGCTTCCAGACACCAAGTTCGCAGTGGATGAGACCATTGATCCTCCGCAGTCTGAGTCTAGAGAGTACTGGTCACACAGATTTGACCTTGCTCTGGATTTCCTTTCACACTATGTTGGGAATGTTCTCAGAAGCCTTGCACAGGTAGAGAACTTTTGGGAGGCCAATTTTAATCGTATACAAGCTAGCAACTCGGTATCGAGCTCCAAGGAATTTGGACAGCCCAGGAGAGGTGTGGTGCATTACAATGGAACTTCTCTTTGTATATACTTGGGCCGCAAATTTGGTGATACTGAGGATAAGGTGTACTGCCACTACGACAGGCAAATGGCCGGTGCTATCGGATGTTCGAGCTCTATGAGTGTTAATTCACCTGCTACCGTTAGGTGGCTAATGAAAATGACAGGGTTTAATTACATGGGCATTTCGGGTGCTCCGTACATTTACTATGAGCAGGGCGAGTATATGTTCACAAACGACCACAAAGAGTTCCAGAAAAGGCAAAAACTGGAGCAGAGAAAAGAAGAGTCAGCAATGGGTCGATGGCTGAAGAAAATTTGGTAAGTTAAACTGTATATATCCACGAAAGCGTGAGAATTTAAAGTTTTTTTCGGCAACTGCAAATTACGCATTGTAGTTTCTTCTCGTTCTTTCCTGCCATATTTTGCAGCCAGATGCACACCTCTAGATTGGTACCACTTTATAAACCAGGATAGTGTCTCACCCTTTATTTCTATTAGTCCAAGCTTTTCATCATGACTGATCAGAGGTTGGGTTTGTTAGACTTGCCATTTGACATTCTAGGCTCTATCCTCAAACACATTTCCTTTGTTGATTATGTCCAGCTCAATTTCACAAGCAACCAGGCACTCAGGATCTTCAACTGCAAGGAATTCTATAAGATTGTCTGGAAAGCTAATTTTGCCGCAGCAACCAAAGCGTATGAGTGGCATGTCCCCGACGAGATTCTCATGCGACAAAATTGGCGTGACATTTATTATCGAATGAGGATGTTGAATAACGAACTTTGCTCTATCCGAAAAGAATTTTTCTCTCAGGACCACATATTATCGCCGACAAGCTCCAAGAAACAAATCACTCATGTCTCACGTCTGTGGGATGAATTCTATGATGATATGATAGAAAAATTGAATGATTTTGGTTTCGAAGAGCATTTTTTCATCCCACTACTTTGCTTATCGCAGATATACTCGGACAAATTCAGCGCAGCTGTAAAGGATAGGAGAGTTCATGACATGTATCTCATGTGTATATCCAAACAGCTCTTGCACATCCAAGTTTACAACTCGATATATTTTTACTTCGAGAAATTGGGTTCTGAAACAAACTCAGATTTCACGCATGAGAAATGTCTTTTCGTGCTCAGCAAATTCAACTTCGAATTCTTAGAGTGGGCTCATACACGGCAAACAATTTTCAACGCTATTCGGAGAAATATTCGACGTAAAGATATTCGCAAAGCTGGCGCTCATTATACCGATGAAGAGGCGTTTCACGATCGCATCCAAAACTTCGGCACAGAGATATTGCGTTTCATCCCGGAACTGCCGATGGATAAGGATAGCCACATTCGGGTTCTGCACAATCGCAGAGTTTCTGATCTTATGAGACATTCAATACTTGCAAAGTTCCTAAATGAAGCGATTCTCCATCTGCCAATACGGATCGATAGAGTCGAGCGCAATTTCAAGGCAAACATTACCAAGTCTCTGGTAGCAATCGGCTCTTTTAGATACAAAATTCTGAAAGACTCCAAACTGTTTGAGCTAACCTCAGAACGATCTGCCATAATGGACCTCAAGGACACAATAAAGTCTCAAAAGTTTAATATATTTTATGACAGGGAAGTTTCTGACGACAGTAAGGCATTCAGTGAACGAATTGACCGCTTATCTGTCCTTGCTGGGCTTTCACAAGGGGAGCCTGTTGGTATTGATGACCTAGCAGGATTTCGCCCTCAATGGACCAGGCATTTTCGATCCCACGATGCCGCAGGAAGGAGCGGCATTGTTCAAGCTACAAATGTGGGTTTGGTAATACACACAGATTGGGCATTCGAAGATGGTGGTAGCCTTGTGTGCACTGCGTACGACGCAAATTTCGATGAGGATATCATTTGCGTCGGATCGAGAGAGCTCTCGCTGCCTGAGGATGTGAAGGAGATAATGAGTTGGGGCGGCTTCAATTTGATGGGCACTCAAATTCTTTCCAAGGTAGTTTACAGACTAGGCGAGTACCGGTTCATGGAATCGGACCGTATTGGCTCAAGATCTGAAGTGAGGTTATGAGACGGTCCATTCCCAGAGAATTGTGAGAATTCGAAAAAACCAATATAAGCGATCACGGAGCAATATGTGCATTTCAATCACGAACTTGGAATTTTTTTATGGAGTTGGTCTCATCTCTAATCTATGACAAGTTCTGTAAACCAAGGCAGTTTCAGGTTAGTCGTTGGTTGAGATCGTTTTTAAGTGGCTTAATCGTGCCATTTTTGCAGCCAAATGCACACCCCCACATAATTAGACCTTGCATAAATCCACCCGATATAAATCCAGATATCCTTTGTCATTCAACTTCTTATCATGACAGATCTGAAATTTTGCTTGTTCGATTTCCATCCTGACATTCTCGGCTCGATCCTCGAGCATGTTTCCTTTCTCGGTTACGTCCAGCTCATTCTCACCAGCAATCGGGCACTCAGTATTTTGGGGCGCAAGGAATACTATGAAATCGTCTGGAAATCTCACTTTGCAGCGAAAACAAAAGCCTATGAGTGGCATATCCCGGACGAAGATCTCATGCAACAAGGCTGGCGTGATATATACTATCGAATGAGGCGGATAAAAAACACGCTTGTATCTGATCGAAGGGAATTATTTGACAGCATGTATTCACTGAACAAAAACGACCGACTCTTCTTGAATTTCCATGGAAGGAAGTCCAATTGCTTGTCTGCTTTTGGGTTCGAGGAGGGTTATTTTATCCCGCTACTCTGTTTGTCACAAAAGTACTCTGATCAATTCAGCATAGCTTTGGAAAAGAGAGAAGACCATGATATGTATCTCATGTGCATAACTAAACAGCTCTTGCACATGCAAGCTTTCAATTCTGTGTATGCATATTTCGAGAGTTTGGGTCTTGAAGAAAACGCAGATTTCATTTATGAGAGATGTCTCTTTGAGCTCAGCAAGCTCAACTTCAAATTCTTGGATAAGGCTTTCTCCCGGCAAGCCATGCTCACTGCTATCCGAAACAGATTGCAATGCACAAATCTTAGGAAAGACTGTGTTAAGTATTCCAACGAGGACGCCTTTCACGATCAAATACAGAACATTGGCACGGAAGTTTTGCGTGTCATATCTGATCTGGAGGCAGGCAGAGAAGACCAACTTTGTGAGATGTACCAAAACAAGGATAGTAAGTTTATCAGACTAGCAATCATAGCGAAATTTTTAAATGAAGAAGTTCTCCGTCTCCCAATTCGTGTCGATGGCGTCCAACACAATTTCAAGGCTAGCGTAACCAAATCTCAGGTGGTGATTGGCTCCTTCAGATACAAGATCCTGGAGGACTTTAGCGAGTTTGAATCGAGCACAAAAGAATCTGCCGTATGTGACCTTGAAGACGTTATATTGTCGCGGAAAAGGCTCATCAGTCTACGTCAAGGCTCCGATCAGGATTTTCAACGGCAGACACAGATTCTATCGAGTCTCGCACACCAAACGAGTCATGATCCTGTCGAGGACCTTTCAGGATATAACTTCTCTTGGAACAAATATGACCGGGTGACCACAGGTAGGTATGGGGTGGTGAAGAGCGGTAAAGCCGGTTTGGTCATATTCAACAATTGGGCCGACGACAATGGTAATAACCTTATGTTCACTGAGGACGATGCAGCGCATGGAATTGAGTTCAGCTTTCTGGGTTCAATGGAACTCGCGCTGCCTGAGGATGTGAAAAGAATCATGAGCTGTGGCGGTTTCAATTTGATGGGCACCCTCATCTTTTCCAAGGTGTTTTACAGGTTTGGCGAGTACCGGTTCATGGAAACGGACTTTGTTGGCACGCGAAATGACTTGAGAATATAGCGCGGGCTTCGTGTGATGATTCCCGTCAAAAAACCGTCCAGCATTGTCGTTTTCAGGACCGAACTTGCTTCTCGGTAACAAAGTATGTTTTTTTTTTTTGTAAATGTATCTTCACCTCTTGATCAGTTCCCTCTGAGTTTTGGTTTTGCCACGTCCCATGGCCCCTGTAGCTCGTTCTTGTACTTCTGCAAGAACATAAAGTAGAGCGGGAGCACAACCAGCATGAACACAAACCCCAAAATGTACAATATGACAAAGCCAATCCCGTTAGCAGCATATAGAGCGCATGAAACAATGCAGAACACTGTGGAGACCAAGAAGTAGTGGCCCAGCTGCAGGATTTGCCTGAGTCTGTAGTCGAAAAGAGGCACCAAAATGGCGATTTCGATGGAGAACACCAAAAACGAGAAAACCCGCGTGGAACTCGGCAATCTCAGCGCCAAGACGATCCCGTTGGCAAATGACATGTTGGTCAGCACAACGGACCTGTATTTGCGCGTCACGTCCAAAGCGTAGTCGTGGTATATGATGTTGAGGCACGTGAGCAAAGCTGAAATGGCCCAGATGGAGTCCAGCGACGTTGACTCGGTCAAGGAGCGCAAAACCGGCAGCACCAAAAGTAGCAAGACGGAAATTACCGAGTAAGCCTTGAATTCGTGCACATTGCCCAGTCGTGTGTCTGCTATTAGGCACATAAGAACCAAAATGGTGGAAACTGCGGTGGGGAGGTACGGCAGCCACAATTGAGCGTAGATTCCCGTGAAATTGACGTTCACCAATAGTAGCAACGAGATGTAGAAGGCGAAGAGCGAGAAATCCTGGACAAGTTTCCGCTTGGAGTACTTTGCTACCGACGTGTTTCTCTTAAGCTGATCTAGAAACGACACGTCGGTGTAGTTGTCCGGGTAAGGCTGCCGGAGGTACAAAAGTTTCTTCCAGCGCGATTCCATGAGTGAGGAGTTTCAGGTGTTGAGATTTGAAGATCCAATTTGGCTTCAGTTGCGGTGAAATCTGGAGGGTCTGAAATATGGAGAAGTAGATGGAGGTGTGTAATGTGCAGGCAGACATCAACACCAGCAAGTATTGACAGGAGTCAATTACAGAAATCTTGAATAAAAGTCTTTTTGAAAATTTCTTCGGAAATTAAAATGCAGCTGATGGTTTGTGCAGAATGAACTTTCGAATTTTCAAATTTTGTCCATGTGGCTAAAAAGATGGACACACCTGAAATACACAAATGAGTGCAGTTCAAGCATTAGTAATATTTGGTAAGAACAGGTAACTCGTAGCATGAAACAGCTCAACATTACAAATTTCAAAATTATGACTTGAATGGGCAACGTATGCGTCTGTGTAAGTGCATTGCAGATCTTCCGATGTATGCTGCTGTGAGTTTACGAGGAATGACAGAAACAGGGACTGAGAAAGCCAAAATGCATGCAGATAAAGTATGAAAGATGTAAGTCGTACTGATCAATTCAGCTGTTGGCCTCGATCTCAGGTGAATCCGCATAAACATTTCCATAGAGCTGAGAAACCAATAGAGAAGCAAGATTGTCAACAGGTCGGTTCCCAATTTGTATTTACATCAGCTCCTTTTAGAACATTTCCTGAATATTCCGCAATTTCATGGTTGCTTACACTTCCTCAATGGCACATCTTGCAGATGATGGCACCACCTGACTAATTGGGCAGATGCATGGGACACATGCAAAACGTGCACACCACAGGGGCAAGCAAACCCCGGAGATACGAAATCAGGCTCGAATGTTATGGATAGTTCCAAAATGTTACTGTGAATTTGAATCTTCTCGAGGTTTAACGCTCAGGCTCAATTCAAGGTCCATTCCAGAATTACTTTGCTGAGTCTCCCAAAATCTTCCAATGAGGATACATTTCCAAATTTGATCTGATCTGGTTATCTGATATTACTAAAAGCATCCTGCTGCAAGTTCAGCGCTTATTTTCACTCAGCCTCGAGATATGGCATGGGATCAAAATCCAGGGTTATGAAATGGTGTGCAAACTACGGCAAGTGCACCCGTTGAATTTCGAATTTGTCAGAATCCAGGGCGGATTTCCACTCGAAGGTAAGAATAGCCATGAACAAATGTGTGAATGTGGAAACCCGGTGCCGTTTTGGGATGCGGATGACCTTTGAGTACAAAGCCATTTTGAATACCTTGATGGGTACAGATTTTGGGAATCAATGGGAGAGCTTAAATGGAGATCTACATTGGCGATCGTCGACAGTACATTATTCCCTTTATGTTCCGAACATTGAGAAAGCTTAAAAAGCAAAACGGAAATCGAAATTTCAACTTTTGCTCTTTTCAACAATTCCCCAAATTCCCCAAATTCCCCAAATTCTCCAGATATTTGAGGGTTGCTCAACATTATTCAACTGGAGCCGTTCCGGCATTTTAGTTCCCGATACAGATTATTTCCAGTACAGTGCATGGTTTTGTGCCGGATGCCGCATGCTCTATTTGCAGCCAGGGGCACCGAAAACTATATAAACAGCAGGAATTCCCACCACTTTTTTCCTCACAAACAGCCAGAATCACCATAATGAAGCTCACTATTCTTGCCTTGTGGACTTTCATGTCCGCTCTTGTGTGTGCACGCACGTTCAACCACGATGGTCTTCTCTACACCAAGAGGGACATTGCTCGTGCCAAAGCGGGTATTGCCCACGAGATTTATCCTTACTACGATACTTACAAGGAGTTGGAAAAGAGTACTTATGCACAGGCAAGCTACAAGAACCATGCAACTGCCGGAATCGTCCGGGGCGCTACCAGTTGGGCCCCCACCGAGAATTATTACTTGTTGTACTGGGATGCTGCTGCTGCGTACCAATTGGCACTCAGATGGTCTGTGACTGAGGACGCAGAGTACGGCCAGGCTGCCGTCGACATTTTGGTTGCCTGGGCTACCAAGTTGGAGTACATCACCGGATCTGGCGACAAGTGGCTTGCTGGTGGTATTTACGGATACCAGTTGGCAGTGGCAGCAGAGATGTTGCGTGACTTTGACGGTTTCACTGCATCCAACCAGACTGCTGTGGCGAGTATTCTTGTGAGGAAGTTCTGGACGTTAAATGAGGAGCTTTTGACTAAACATAACGGTGCCGGGCCAAACGATACCTACATCTGGGCCAATTGGGACTTGTGCTGCGTGGCATCCGCATTGGCCATTGGTGTTTTCACCGAGAGGGAGGACATTTACGATTTTGCACTCAACTACATGTACACCGGCGGCGGTCGTGGCTCTTTCTTGCACGTTTTCCCCCACAACTTCACTGCAGAAGAATCCAACAACACTTTTGGTTTAGCTGAAGGCCAGGAAGCCGGAAGAGACCAGGGACATGCAGGTTTGGACTTTGTGTTTCTTTCTGTGATCGCTCTGATTGCGGATTCCCAGGGTGACGACTTGTGGGGATACAACAACAAGGCCATTTTGCAGGGAGCGGAGTATTTCGCCAAGTATAACTTGGGCCACGACGTTCCATTTGAGTGGTACGAGGCGCAGTCTAGAAACATCACCGAGATTAGTTCCTCTGGTAGGGGCGATTACAGACCAGCGTGGGCCATCTACTACCTGAAGTACAACTTGGAGCAGAGCATCAATGCCACCTACGTCTCGCACTACCTCAAGTGGCACCCAATTGAGTTGGGTGGCGGATCTTACGGGCCAAATAGTGGGGGTTTTGACCAGTTGGGATATGGCACAATTGCGTACTTGACCAATGAAGATGTCGAGCAGTATGTGGACAGCTATTTGGACTGAGAAACGCCCTGAAGTGGTGAGTAGTTCAAATGTTGGAATAGCTCTGTGAGCGAGACTGGCAGAAAAATATTGTTTGTTGAATATTGAATAAAATCTTGGTTTCAAGGAGCTGTAGGATTGTGAGTATGAGCAGTAAAAGTGATGGTTGTGTGTTTTGCGATAATTTGTATTTCACGGTGGGATTCTCTTTTATATCATTTGCTCGATCTGAAGATGCTTCCTTAATTTTCTTTCTGCCCTTTTATCCAAGTCTAGACTCCTGCTGTCCTGCTTTCTGCATATCTCCGAGGATCTGCCTGTTTCAGCCATCCAATTCCATGCTAATTTTTAGTCTTCAACTTTAATACTCAAGCAGAGGAATTTTTCGACGACAAACGGAAAGACTCGAAGTTCTTCACCTGGTTTGTGCCGCTCACTTGATTGGCGCTCGTAAACGAGGCTATTCGCGTATACTTCCCCGGAATTCGGGCTACTAACTCCTTGTGGACTCGCATGAGATCTGCCTTCGCAGTTCAATTTCACCTGCAATCAGGAAAAATGAGAAAAGCAGCAAGCAGAGACAATTTCATTGGACTTTCCATTCGGGCGCCGAAATGCTTGAGATTTTGTGCTGAAATGCTTGGAAATTCTCATTGACTTCATTATCCCCAGGATGAATCGTTCTTTGGTGGACTCATCAGTGGTGGTTCTAAGCCCCACCTGAAAAGTGGCATTGACCACTGCGGACAGAGAAGCCTGGATGCGAAAAAGTGAAGAAGTAAAACAAAAAAGAAGCGAATGTGTACAAGATTTCAGCATCAATCGCTAGAAAGTCTAAGCCAATCTGAGCCAGTCTGAGCCGATATATAGTCGTCTCTTAATTAAAGGGGAAATGATACGAGCTTGGGAATTTGTGGAACTGGCCTTCATACTGACGCCCGCATTTGGCTCCCGCATACGACAAACTCTGGCTTTTACAAGCTATAAGATCTCATCTACTTCCAATAGGTATCGATTTTTTTTTTTTTGTTTTTTGCTCATCTGAATACCTAAAATTGGCCGTGAGGATTTGGGAGTTATCTCCGTGCACAGCGTCTAAAACTTCCGCTATCGATTCTGAGATTTGGGCTCGTACATATTCTGCCCACGGTGCATGTAAATTTGTGGCGTGCGAGATCAGTGAGATTTTCCATTAAAGTGAACAAAGAGATCTCGGGGACTTTGACACATGGCTCAAAGAAAAGAGAGACAATCACTTCTGAATATCTTGGTGAGCATAAAAACTTCCTAATTTTCTCAAATATTCGATTAGTCCATCCCCTGTTTCCTCCTTGTAACTGATCGTTTCCGGTACTCTTCCTGCCTATTCCAGATTATTTTATTGTCAACTGCAGTGCCAATGCAGGAGTACACCTTTCGCAGCCGTCCAATCTGATTAATCAAAAAGGGAAAACTATAAAAGGACATGCATCCCCCCTGACTATTTTTCCCGTTTTCTTTATTGGACTAACACCCACAATGAAGGTTTTCTCCTTGCTTCTATGGACTTACATGTCCGTGGTCGTCTCTGCAAGGACTTTCTCCCACAACGGTATTCTCTTCACAAAGAGAGATATAGCCCGAGCCAAAGCGGGTATCGCCCACGAGATTTACCCCTACTATGATACTTACAAAAAATTGGAGAGCAGCACTTTTGCCCAGTCCACTTATAAAAATCACGCCACCGCCGGAATCGTCAGGGGCGCCACCAGTTGGGCTCCGACTGAGAACTATTACTTGTTGTACTGGGATGCTGCTGCTGCGTACCAGTTGGCTCTCAGATGGTCTGTGACTGAGGACGCAGAGTACGGCCAGGCTGCCGTCGACATTTTGGTTGCCTGGGCAACGAAATTGGAGTACATCACCGGGTCCGGAGATAAATGGCTTGCTGGTGGTATTTACGGTTACCAGTTGGCGGTTGCAGCAGAGATGTTGAGAGATTTCGAAGGTTTCACTGCTTCCAACCAGACGGCAGTTGCAAGTATTTTGGTCAGGAAGTTCTGGACCTTGAACGAAGAGCTCTTGACCAAACACAACGGCGCAGGTCCAAACGACACATACATCTGGGCCAACTGGGACTTGTGCTGCGTGGCTTCTGCATTGGCGATCGGCGTGTTCACCGAAAGAAGCGATATCTACAACTTTGCCCTCGACTACATGTACAACGGCGGCGGCCGGGGCTCTTTCTTGCATGTTTTCCCTCGGATCTTCTCTGCCGAGGTTGCTAATAATACTTTTGGGTTAGCTGAGGGCCAGGAAGCCGGTAGAGACCAGGGACATGCTGGTCTAGACTTTGTGTTTCTCTCTGTTATTGCGCTGATTGCAGAGTCGCAGGGCGACAATTTGTGGGACTTCAACAACAAGGCGATTCTTCAAGGCGCCGAGTATTTCGCCAAGTACAACTTGGGGCACGATGTTCCATTTGAGTGGTACGAAGCACAATCCAGAAACATTTCTCAAATCAGTTCCTCAGGTCGTGGCAGTTACAGACCAGCGTGGGCAATCTACTACCTGAAGTACAATTTGGAGAAGCAGATAGATGCGACTTATGTTTCACATTACCTCAAATGGCACCCAATTGAGTTGGGTGGTGGCTCTTATGGGCCCAACAGTGGAGGTTTTGACCAGTTGGGGTATGGTACAATTGCATATTTGACCAATGAGGATGTGGAGCAGTATGTGGATGATTTCTTGGACACAGACAGTGGTGTTTCCAGTTCAGTGAGCGAGAGTGATTTTGGTTCCTCATCTCTGGTATATTCCACTGAAAGTTAGCTGACCCTGACCAGTTTGGAGAGTTACTCTGTTGAGCCAAGTTCTGCAAGTACTGAGCCAAGTTCTGTGAGTGCTATCTCAAGTTTAATTTCACAGTCTTCCCTTGAATCATCTGAGGTTACTCTGACCAGCTCCAGCGTCTACTCTGAGTCTTCTGATGTTTCTTCATCCTCTTCTGAGGTTTCTGAGTCTTTCAGTGGAATCTCGTCTGTGGTTGCCTTCTCCGGCAGTGAGGTTGTGACTTCAATCTCTGAATCGAGTGTGGCTGTCGAATCCTCGGTGAGTGATGAAACTTCCACCCAGACAAGCAGTCTTGAGTCCAGCTTTTCGAGCAGTTCCGATCTCCTCTCAAGTTCAATAATTTTCTCTCTGGAGATTATCTCCGGCAGCCAAGGGGAGAGCTCCAGTGAGAGCAACCGTGAGACCACTGTTTCCAGTTCATCTCATTTTTCGAGTCTGACTGAATCTGAAGCTGACCTTGTGAGTTCCTCTGAGAAGTCCCCGATCGTCTCTTCCGCAGCTGTTTCTTCCGTTGAATCTTCCATTGTCAACTCCGAAGTGAGCTCCTCCGTCATCTCCAGTGACATCGACGACATTGACATCATCTCCAGTGGTCCTTCATCTTCCCTTGAGCCTGTCTCATCTGAGATTGAAACTTTCTCTGTGGCAATTTCAACCAGTGCCTCTGAACCACCCAAAGCTACGTCTTCCTCAACTTCCTCAACTTCCTCGGTCACATCTACGACTTCCACCTCGCTTCCAACCCACGCGCCACTTTGCAACTCCCATCCGGTTTCTGGTGGTGATTACATCCACAACATCAAGTGGAACCAGGGCCACAGGGGAAACTTTGAGTTTGACGTGGAGTTTGGCAGCCACTCGAAGATCCAGAAGGGCTCATATGCTCAGTTCACTGTCCCCACGCAATTTGACATCTCAGTGAGCTCTGGCTACTACTCCAGGTCCAAGAAAGTCGCATCCATTTCCAAAGATCACAATAATGTGGTCACCATAAGCTTCAACGCCGACTTCAGTGATTTTGGACAATTCTCATTCAGCACGAGTTTCAAGACCTCATTCTGGAAACGTGACTCTGAGTTTGCTGCGTTCATCCAGCCAGTGATCTTTGAAACCGTGGGTGCAAATTACACTGCTGACTTGTTGGTTTCCTCAAACACAACTGGAGTTGCAAGTGGCATCAGTTTCGGGAGTTTGTCGACCTTGAGCTCTGAAATTGTCTCTGAGTCTTCAACATCCTTGACTCTGGTCTCTGAGGCTTCCACCAGCGCTGTTTCGTCTTCTTCTGCCGTGGTTTCCTCCTCGGTTGCAAATGTCACCTCAGTCACTGAAAACAAGGGAGTCGGGAAGACAATTCCATCGTTTGCACTCCCAGCATTGTTGCTTTTGGCCATTTAGACTGAACAAAGAGAAAATCAAATTGATTTCGGTATGGAAAATGCTCTGAAATGGGACGGGTATACTATTCACAATAAATGCATTGAATTAGGTTGCGAAAGTGAGAATAGTGATAGGAACCAGCCACATAACTGCAAGCAGCCATCAAGAAAATATAAATCAAGAGATACCATTGAAATCTCCAATCCAATTTATCTCTCTTCCCAATTTCAAATTATTCAATTTCCTCTTCCTTGTCCAAACTTCCCCCAGCCTTTCAATTTTCTTATATCCTACACCCGTACCTCCCAGGTCACACTACTCCGCATTCACCATAATAATGCTTCCAACTTCCCCATACTCTCCTCAATTACACATTGAAAACACAAACCAGCCAATCACAGCCCTCTATGTCCCGCCAATTCTCCCACACACAGGCGTCGCTGTCTTCCATAGCGTCCAGACGCCGAAGAATCAGCCGGAGCGATACAAACACCACCGATTTCGCCTCAAACATAGATTCCCAGAGTTTGCAGACGCTAGACCAGCTCTCGACGGCACGTGCCAGCGTGACCATGTCAGACAAGCTCTGGACGCAGATTGACGTTTTGGACGACGTGAAACGAATGGCCGACGAGGTGAACGAGCGAGGGTCCTTTCTATCAGAGAAGTTCACCAGTCTGTTGAGTGAGCTCAAGGAATCGCAGCAGAAATTGCTCGATGTAATGGCCAAACATGCGGAGATCAGTGAGCAGAACAGACTGAACCGGAAAAAGGGCGCCCGAGAAACGGCGGACCGGTCCGACTTGAGCTACGACGCTATAAAGAAGGAGAACGAGGATACCCGGAAACGGATGCAGGAGTTCTTCTTCAGCTCGAGCAAGGACGAGGAGAATCCACAGAAGAGAGACTTTGACGAGTTGAACGAGTACGTGGGCGAAGTGCAGCAGCACATGGTGGAGGTCGGCGAGCACATGAAGATGTTCGACGAGGAAATGAAGAAGCTATGGTGAAAGGAGGGAAAAAAAAAGGAAGAGAAAGAAAAGGAAGAGACTGAAACAGAAAGCGCAGAAAACTTTGGTGAAGACTGAAGCAGAATCAGAGCAGAGGTGTCTGTGGATGTGAATGGAAGCAGAGGTTTCTGTGGATGTTAATGGAATACTTGGGATAGGTAAGGGTACTAGGTAATGAATAACTAATGAGGAACTAGAAGAGGGGCAAGAAAGAGAGGATAATGAAATTTTTAAACCAGCAAGAGATGCAAGAAGAGTGAAGACAAACCAGTGGAAAAATCCTAGCGATACCGAAAATGGCCATCACTGGCTATGTTTAACAGTATTGGCTATATTTGACCATCCTGACATTTCTGACCTCTGACACTTCTCATTCACCTTCGAATCACAATTGTTCGGTCACCTCATCTCTTCAAGGTTCTGCTTCCCTCAATTCCGCTGATCCTCCGGTCCCGTCGTAAATGTGTGCGTCTGGCTTGACACAACCCCCAATATTTTCTGGGAAATCACGTCACCGAAATGTCTCGGAAAAATCCTCATGCAGCGTCTACTGACACTACAGCAAATCTGGTACGAGCGAGCGCACCACCTGACGCATGCGCTTACAGGGCAGAAAAGACGTATAGGCAAAGCAAGACAAACTCTGTCAAAAACCCACCCCAGTTTTTCTTCTAATTCATACTTATTCCCAACACGCCTGTTCATAGTGTGCAAAATTGGCGCATGCGCGTTTTTTCCCGGTGTTTGGCATACTTTTTTCGGCTGAAAAGGCGGGCTTCCCAGTGGGTGACGGAGCGTGACCGGAAAAACTCGTGTTATGCAGCCCCGCGTCGAGTTGTTCCGGGGCCCCATTGGGGAAATGCGGTCCACCTAGGAGCCGGCGCAGAACTTTTTCTGGGAGATGTGATTTGGATTTTCGGAGCAGCCACGCCCGAATCAGCGAGAGCCAAACATTCTGAAACTGCAAATTCTCACCTTCGTCATGGCATTTCTCGCGGAGTGAAAGCACCCGAAGCGACTCCGAAACGCGGGACAACTAATTCTCCGAGTCACCAAACCCCAGGCTGGAGCTGCGTGAAAAAATAAAAACAATTTTTTTTTTTTTCGTATGACCAATAGTATGGGGCATGCGGGGACAAAGACGCACGTCCATGCACTGCGGAACAACTATTGTCGTTCATTCGTTAATGTAGACCTGGCCATGGGGCAGACCGAAAGAAAGTGGAGTGCATACAAGCCCGGGCAACAGTATAAAAAACCACCAGACTCCCCAGGTTTTCAGCTCCCACACACAAGAAATTTTCAGCATTTTCAACCATGGTCAGATTGGGTCCTAAACCTCCACAGCACAGAAAGGGTACGTTCACCGACGTGCCCCAGGCTCTCCTTGAGGAGATCCACGAGATTGAACACCTCTTGACCGTTTCGCCAGAAACTTTGCAGAAAATCACCAAGCACTTCATCACCGAGTTGGACAAGGGCTTGTCCAAGAAGGGCGGCAACATCCCCATGATCCCCGGCTGGGTGCTCGACTTCCCCACCGGCCAGGAAACCGGCGACTACTTGGCCATCGACTTGGGCGGAACAAACTTGAGAGTTGTCCTTGTCAGATTGTTGGGCAACCACAAGTTCGACACCACGCAGTCGAAGTACGCGTTGCCCAAGCACATGAGGGAGGCCTCCGCGGACGAGTTGTGGGGGTTCATTGCCGAGTGCCTCAAGAAGTTCGTCGACGAGTTCTACCCGGACGGCGTGGACCACCCATTGCCTTTGGGCTTCACCTTCTCGTACCCAGCCTCTCAGGACAACATCACCGAGGGCATCTTGCAGAGATGGACCAAGGGCTTCAACATCTCTGGCGTTGAGGGCAAGGACGTGGTGCCCATGTTGCAGGACGCGCTCAAAAAGTTGGATGTTCCCGTTGAAGTGGTCGCCTTGATCAACGACACCACAGGCACCTTGGTGGCGTCCATGTACACCGACGACGAGACCAAGATGGGTCTTATCTTCGGCACGGGTGTCAACGGCGCCTACTACGACAACTGCGGCGACATCCCCAAGTTGGAGGGCAGACTCTGCGACGACGTTTCCCCACAGACTCCTATGGCCATCAACTGCGAGTACGGCTCCTTCGACAACGAGCACTTGGTGTTGCCCCGCACGAAGTTCGACATCCAGATCGACGCGGAGTCGCCCAGACCGGGCCAGCAGGCGTTCGAGAAGATGATCTCGGGCTACTACTTGGGTGAGGTGTTGAGGTTGATCTTGCTCGACTTGTCCGACAACAAGAAGTTGATTTTCCACGGGCAGGACTTGGCCAAGTTGCACACGCCCTACGTGATGGACACCTCGTACCCTTCGAGAATCGAGGAGGACCCCTTTGAGAACTTGTCCGATGTCCAGGACTTGTTTGCGTCTGGCTTGAACATCCAGACCACCGTGGCTGAGAGAAAGGTGATCAGAAGATTTGCCGAGTTGATTGGCGAGCGGTCCGCGCGTTTGTCTGTGTGTGGCATTGCCGCCATCTGCCAGAAGAGAGGCTACAAGACCGCCCACTGTGCTGCCGACGGTTCTGTCTACGAGAAGTACCCAGGCTTCAAGGAGAGAGCCGCCAAGGGCTTGAGAGACATCTTTGGGTGGGCGGACGACCAGGAGGACCCCATTGTGATTGTTCCAGCTGAGGACGGATCTGGTGTGGGTGCTGCTGTGATTGCTGCCTTGACCGAGAAGAGATTGAAGGACGGCAAGTCTGTGGGCGTGAAGGTGTAATAGAATAGACAAAAGAGAAAGGACTGTGTAGAGAGGAACCAGGAAAATGAAGAGGAACTGGATTTTTGTGGGCGAGAGGAAGTGCTGACGATCTAGGGTGAACTTCCCTTTTGTATGAGAAATGGGTGCAAATTACACCAGGAATCACAATGTAAAATATGAGAAACACAAAAGACGAAAGCAAAACTCACGGCATGTACATTTTCCCTCACATTCTACTCACAACTACAACTTTCCAAATTCCTTTTTTCCTTTTTTTTTTTTTTTCAACTTCCTCCCTCTTTCAGTCTCCTCAACTTCCACTGTTCCCCTATCCTGGCTCATAACTAGCAACCCAAGAACTCTCTGTGCCAAACCTTACTTCCAGCCCAAATCTTATCCTCTCTTTCCAAAACCCAATTCTACGCTACTCAATGGATTCATCCCAGTTCCAGTCCCACCTTGAAAGCCTCCCTGCTGACCTCAAAAAGGAGCTTGGCCGCATCCGTGAGCTCCTCCATGTGGAACCAAAAACGCTTCAGAAAATCACCACCCATTTCGTCAGCGAACTCGAGCGGGGCCTCTCCAAAAAAGGCGGGAACATCCCCATGATCCCCGTCTGGGTCATGGACTACCCCACGGGCCAGGAAACAGGCCAGTACTTGGCCATTGACTTGGGAGGCACCAACTTGAGGGTGGTGTATGTGGATTTGAAGGGAAACAACGAGTTTGAGACGAACCAGACGAAGTACCCGCTCCCGGACGGAATCCGGACCGCCGACGCAGACACGTTGTTCCTGTTTGTCGCTCGGTGCTTGCAGAAGTTCGTGGCTGAGTTTTTTCCCGACGGTGTTTCGCAGCCATTACCCTTGGGTTTCACTTTCTCGTACCCAGCGTCCCAGGATATCATCACCGAGGGAATTTTGCAACGGTGGACCAAAGGATACGATATTCTGGGCGTGGAGGGCCGCGACGTGGTGCCGTTACTCCAGAAATCCATCGAAAATTTGGATGTTCCCGTTGAAGTGGTCGCACTCATCAATGATACTACCGGCACTTTGGTTGCGTCCATGTACAAGGACAACAAGACGCGGATGGGCCTTATTTTCGGCACGGGAGTGAACGGGGCCTATTTCGACACCTGCGGAGACATTCCCAAATTGCAGGGGAAGTTGGGCGACGATATTGTCCACGATACTCCAATGGCCATCAACTGCGAGTACGGTCTGTTCGACAACGAGCACATGGTGTTGCCCAGAACACACTACGACATCAGAATCGATAAGGAGAGCCCCCGGCCAGGCCAGCAGGCCTTTGAAAAGATGATCTCGGGCTATTATTTGGGCGAGGTGTTGAGGTTGATCATTCTAGAACTTGCCGAGAAGAAGTTGATCTTTGAAGAGGAAGAATACCACAAAAAGTTGTTTGAGCCATACGTGATGGACTCCAGCTTCCCCTCGGTCTTTGATCTGGACGAATCCGACGACCTCACGGAGAGTTCTAAGAAGTTGCAAAACTTGAACATCTCAGCTTCCTTGCAGGACCGGATCGTGCTCAAGGAGATCGCCAGATGTGTTGGAGAAAGAGCAGCTCGCTTGTCTGTTTGTGGAATAGCTGCAATTTGCCAGAAAAGAGGCTACCAAACAGCTCACTGTGCTGCTGATGGCTCTGTGTATGACAAGTATCCAGGATTCAAGGAAAGAGCAGCCAGGGCGTTGAGAGACATTTTCGAATGGACGGAAGAGGATGACCCTATCAAGATCGTACATGCAGAAGATGGTTCCGGGGTCGGAGCTGCTGTTATTGCTGCTTTAACCCAGAGGAGATTGAAGGATGGGTTGAGCGTGGGAACCAGGGAGAAAATGGCCAAGAAGATTTGAGAAGCTGGTGTAAGGATGTTTGAAAGAGGTACGGGTGTGATGTGTTGTCCCTGTATCACCAAAATAATACTAGAAAAATAAGATTTTGATGTGTTTGCATGTTCATTTACTGGGGTATACTGGTTTGCAGCCAAAACACCCGTACCTCTCAAACCCACAACCAAAGTATCGGATCACTTTACTATAATCTACACCCGTACCTCCCATACTATGAGCAACGCTAAGATTGATCTTCCCAGGTCTCCACCGGAAACCACTTACATTCCAAAATCTGCCAGAATCTTTCCTGTGATTGCTTACGTCAGCACAACACCCGTACATAATAGCTGAAAACACCCGTACATCCCAGCATTCTCCCACCAGAAAATGTCAGTGCCCATTGCCATCCACGATATAGCCGCTGGAGCCCGTGATTTCAAGGAAGAGAACGAAAAACCAGATGTTTCGGACTTGCTCCAAGAAAACGACGCCACCGTTTTGTCTGCGCAACTTTCCTCGGACGAATTGGTCAACAACGAGGATATTACCAATACTCACAGTATAATACTTGAGGGCCGCGAGGAACTGGAGGATTTAGGCGAGGTTGAGGGCTCTGAAGGCGAGTTAGATCTTGAGTATGAGGAGTATGAAGGCGAGGTGAGAAGCCCTACAGCTCAGACCTTGATTCCGTTGGATTTCATTGGCATTTTGAGGAGAGGTGCCATAAACTTGGTTCTTCCGTTTATCAACGGGATTATGCTTGGATTTGGTGAGATCTTCGCTCACGAGGTTGGTTTCAGGTATGGCTTCATTGGCGCACGCGTTTATCCGCCACAACGCCAGGCCCGCCGCCAAGCAGAGCTTAAATCTCGGTACCTCTAGAGAAATTTGAAAATTGCATGGATCTGGTCAGATTTTTCAGGGTTCCGACAGTGCAAAGTCACGATGCACTAGCTCCAAGTGACTCTTTGACCTCCTATTGATGGAGAATCCCTTCCTTCTCGCAGAAAAGCTTATACTCTGGATCTTTTCCAAATGGAAATCTCTTGGTATTTCCACACAGAAGACAGCTGTGCACCAAGACATCTGCACGTAACAGTTTGCCTCTGTCCGGCTTGTCTTTCAGCTCATTGACGATCTCGGCCGTCATCGTTAGCCCTGGTATTAGCATGGTGGAGCATTTCTTGCATATAGTTCTTTTCAAGTGGGGCAGGAGCTTCAACACGGTTCTTTTTGATACTAAATCGAGGTTTCTTGCCATAATCCGGCTCATGGTGGGCAAACCTTGGCTGGTGTAAAAATTGGCCACTTGGTATAGGTACGACACTCGAGCATAGTGATCTTTGCTGACTCTGGGAAGCTTGACCAGTTTGGCCATTTCTTGAAGGGAATGGAAAAGTTGGAAAGTGAAAGTGAAAGTGAAAGTGAAGTCTTGGTCACGTGCTTTTCAAAAGGCAATTACCCTGACTTTTCAATTCTCTGTGAATTTGGTTGTTGGAGTTGTCTGATGAGAATTACACTGATCAGCTTCTCACTGTGGGTTGTGTGCAGGACATAATCGCTTTTTGGCAGTTGAAGCACGAACATAAAAAAACAAAAGATTTGCAATCACGGATTCGTTGATCTTCTCATTAGACGCGAATGACGTGTTTTTGTCACTTTCATTATTCTGACTCGAACAAAATCTCCATTCACTACAATAGATTTCTGCTTCCTACCACTGTCTTGCCTGCAGTACACTTACCCTCAGAGGCAAACCAACTACCAAACCTCCACCTAATCTTAATATTCAACACTATACAAAAAATAATCACAACACACAATGAGTGGATACGATAGTGCGTTGTCCATCTTCTCGTATGTATAGGAAACTCAATCACTTCCAAAAATTCATACTAATTGTCAGTCCTGATGGCCATGTTTTCCGTATGTTCTTCCAATATTGAATTTAGAGGCGGTTGGAGAAAGTACGCAAATTGGGGGTTTACTATACCTTTCAAAGGTAACAAAGGGTGCTTGAGATGCTAATTGATACATTTCTCAATTCAAATTTTGCGTTTTTGGACGCTGAAGTTCCAATTCGATATCATTTGGCTTATGCTACATTTGAAGCTCGTGAACTGCCCACAAAGTCTACCAAATTGGAGGATTCAGAGATACCGGCAGTCATATATCCCTGGTCTCATCATACGGCGATGAATGAACACCTTTGATCTTGAATTTTTCCCACTTTGGTGTCCAAATCTTCACAATTCCAACATCCATAATTGAACTCCCCATTTCGGCTCAGTCAACCGCCCAAAACTCTCCCAAATTACCCATACTAACTTAACAGAGGTCGAGTACGCATCTGAGGCAGTCAAAAGAGGCACGTGCGCCGTCGGCGTCAAGGGAAAGCTGAGCGTAGTGCTCGGATGTGAAAAGAGAACCACTTTGAAACTACAAGACCCCAGAATCACCCCGTCCAAGATCTGCAAAGTCGACAACCACGTGTTGTTGACCTTCGCCGGTTTGAACGCCGACGCACGTATTTTGGTGGACAAGGCACGTGTGGAAGCGCAGTCACACAGATTGAACTTGGAGGATTCCGTTCTGATTGAATATTTGACCAAATATGTCGCCGGAGTGCAGCAGAGATACACGCAGTCGGGCGGAGTGAGGCCCTTTGGTATAGCCACGATGATTGCCGGGTTCGATTCGAACGACACCACGCCAAAATTGTACCAGACCGAGCCAAGTGGAGTTTACAATGCGTGGAAAGCACATGCCATTGGCAGGTCGGCCAAGACGGTCAAAGAGTTCTTGGAGAAGAACTACGAGGAAAATTTGACCGACGAGCAAACGATTAAGTTGACGGTGAAGTCTCTTTTGGAGGTTGTGCAGACTGGTGCTAAGAACATTGAGGTTTCTGTTTTGAAGCCAAACAATGTCATTGAGCAATTGTCCATTGAGGAGATTTCGAAGTACGTTGAGGAGATTGAGGCCGAGAAACAGGCCGAGGCCGAAAAGAAGAAGAAGAAGAGCTCCAGAGATTAAATAATCACAATGTTAGAATGAACAGAAGTGTAGTCAAATCAAGTATTCTTTTTTTATTTTGATTCTACTGGCGTTTTTGTACAATGTATTTCCTTTCATTACGTTTACTTCTTGGCTTTCTTCTTTCCCTTGCCCTTTGTCTCTTTCTCGGCTTTCCTCTTGGACGGGCTCAGCTTCACAACAGTGAAGAACCCGTCTAGTCTGCCCTGCACACCACTCTTCAATGCTTTCTTGAGCTTCTCTGCACCGCTCCTGATTCTGTCCTCGTTGAAGCCCTTTTCTTTCACCATGAACTCGATAAGTCCTTCAAGATCAGGCTCCTCCCATTTGAACTCCACCTCATCTGCCTTGGAGATCTCGGGATTCATGAAAAGCTCCTTGGCCTCTTTGTACGGCCAGTTCTCTGGGACTTTGTATTTGGTCTTTTCTGGGTTCGACTCGATCCACTTGACAATGTTCTCCAACGATCCATGTTCTTTGATTAGCTTGAATGCAGTCACGGGCCCGACACCTTTGATGGTTTCACAGTAATCGCATCCGAGCAATATACACAAGTCAACAAATGTCAGTCTGTCCATCTCGAGCCCGCGCAACATCTCGCTATATTCAATTTGGTCAATTGGCATTTTCCGCGACTCAGCCATCGTCAAATGTCTCAACAAAAATTTGGGCTCGTAGCATAGAGTGTCCATATCTTCGGAAGCGGCAGCGAAAACCTTGCCCCCGCGTGCCAACTCGGCACATTGAGCCTCAGCCTCAGAAGGCGCCATGATGAATGGGATTCCCATGAGCTTCAAAAGCTTTCTGGCCTCTTCATTCTGCTCTCTGGAGGCACGAACTGTTCTCTTCTCATACTTCATCAATTCCTCCACAGTTCCGGTTTCCTTCAAATTCTCAATCTGCTTGAGTGCCTCAGTACGCTTGAGCAATCTCTTCTCCAACTCTCCGCCCTTCAAAACTGGTGGCTTCCCGTCGAAAACATAAAGTGGCTTGATACCATTTTCGACGAGTCTGATGGTGCGGTAGAACATGCCCAGCAAATGCGAGGTGGTTTCTCCATCCTCACTGGTCAATTGCTGTCCATCCTGTTGTCTGACTGCTATAAGGTACTGGTATAAGCACATGGAAGCGTCGATGGCCACTTTTCTGCCGAACAAATTCTTGTGAGTGAATTCCTTGAAAGCATCAGGAGCGTGCTCCTTAACAAGCTGATTGAGACCTAATTGTTAGTAACTTATAAAATTTGAACGAATTTCTTTTCAAGATGCCTTACCTTTCACACCCATTATGTGTTGCTGCTGTACCCGTGAAAGTTGGAGATGTGCCTTTCAACGCGTATGAGCATTACATGCAGGACGTGTCGTCGCTCACCCAACCTAGACGTGCTCGTATGAGAAAGTCCAAAAGCCAGTGTTGGGGTCATAATTCTTGAATGACATTTCCTTGAGCGACTTCAATTTTTCAATGTGTTTCTTAACGATTTCGTCTTTTGGATCCAAAATCGCCAACTTTGTTTTCTTGTTAATTGGGTAACATCCTTCCAATGTCACCTCGGCAGGCAAGTTGAAACCTTCACCTCTCTGTGGCTGGTCATCATCTGGGTAGACAATCACGTTTCTTGCTCCAAAGACAATGATGTTGCCGCAAATGTCGTCCAAATTGAATCCAGACAAGTCCACAGGTTTCAAGAACTTGATCTCACCGTAGTGTTTTCTGCCGACTATGAAGTTTTCAATCTTGCGCAACTCGCCCAATGGCTTCTTCTTCAATTCAGACAATGGAGGCAAGGTCCAGTAGCCCTCATCATCCACTTCCTTTTCAGCCTGATACTCCAATGCAGGCTTCTGTGGGGAGTCCGTTTTGTCCCCGCTGAAGGAGACCTTCTTCGGCGAGTCCTTGGAGTCGTAAGTGAGAAGTCCAGTGTTTGGCTCGCTGGAACCTTGCACCACTAACTTTCTAAAGTCACTTCTTGGTGCGAAGATGTCCGATTTCAAAATAGCCTGCTCAACATCAGGAGTGAACACCGTTTCGGTACTCTTAGGGGCAGCAGCAACTTCCTTTGTGACAGGAACAAGTGCCTTTGGAGACACCACCCTTGAAGGACCGAATAATGGAGCTGCCTTGTGTGCTGAAGTAAGTGAGACTTTCTTTTTAGGTGCGGCCACGGAAATTGCCTTGGGCTTGTTGTTCTGAGTTTCCTGTTGAAGCGCTTTGCCAATCTTGTCGCCGTATGGATTTGGCGCAGTAATGTTGATTAAACTCTTTTGAGCGGTCTGCACCAATTGATGCAATCCTGCGGCGGTACTGGCTTGCTGGTTTGCTGGTGCAGCTGCAGTATTGTTTCCGAACAATCCGCCGGTGCTCAGACCGAATGTGGTTGCTGGCTTGTTGCCAAAAAGACCGCCAGTCGTTCCAGATGTGTTGTTTGTGGCTGTGTTGTTATTAGCACCGAAAAGCCCACCACCAGATTGCTGGGTTGCGTTGTTCAGGCCGAACAAGCCACCTCCAGTGTTGGTGTTGGTAGCTCCACCACCGAATAAACCGCCTGTGACTGCTGGCTTGCTGCCGAACAATCCACCCGAGGTATTGGTGTTCTGTGTGGCGCCAAATCCGGTGTTGGCAGTGTTTGCGGTGTTGTTGTTGCTGCCAAATAATCCGCCAGTAGCAGCAGGCTTGGCACCAAAGAGACCTCCAGATGCGGTGTTGTTGGTGTTGTTGTTGCTGCCAAAGAGACCTCCTGTGTTATTGTTGGTGGCATTGTTGTTGTTAGCCCCGAACAAACCGCCAGAGTTGTTGTTCTGAGCACCGCCAAATAATCCACCGCTAGTGTTGTTATTTGTGTTGTTGTTCAGACCAAACAACCCGCCGCCAGTATTGTTGTTGTTGGCTCCAAACCCAGTGTTCTGGGTGTTGCCGCCCAAAAGGCCTCCGGTGGCTGGCTTTCCAAATGCCGAGCCAGACAGGCCAAAGAGCCCACCGCCCGTGTTGGTATTGTTGTTGCTACCAAACGCAGATGTGTTGTTGTTTGCGCCAAAGGCTCCACCTGTGGTGTTGTTGTTTGATCCAAATAATCCGCCGCCAGTATTGGTGTTGTTAGCAGCAGCGCCGAAAGGTGAGTTGTTGGCGTTGTTGTTTGCGCCAAAAGCATTGCCGGTGTTGTTGTTGTTGTTGTTGTTAGCACCGAATGGCGAGTTGCTGGCACCAAAACCAGAGCCAAACGCGGAGCCCGTGTTGTTGGTGTTTGCAGCCGTGGAGCCGAATGCGGATCCGGTATTGTTGGAGCCGAATGCTGAGCCGAAACCAGAGGGCTTGTTTGCACCGAAAGCTGAGCCCGCGTTGGTGTTGTTGTTGCTGCCAAAAGCTGAGCCAAAGCCGCCGCTGGCATTGTTGTTGGCTGTGTTGCCGCCGAAGGGAGACGCATTGGTGTTCTGCTGACCAAACAACCCGCCGCCAGTGGTGGTCAGATTGTTGTTGTTGTTTGCGCCGAACGCCGAGCCAAATCCAGTGGACGCATTGTTGTTGGTAGCACCAAATGCAGACCCGGTGTTGTTGCCGCCGAACGCAGATCCCGTATTGGATCCAAAGGCAGAACCAGTGTTGGCGTTAGCGGCGCCCCCAAACCCGAATCCGGTGCTGTTGTTGGCGCCACCAAACGCACCAGCACCCGTGTTGCCACTGTTGAATCTCCTGTTCTGCTCGTAGTCCTTCAAGCGCAACTCCTCCGAGCTGAAGTTCTTGTACTCCGGCATTGCAACCACATTCTGGAAAACGTTGTTGCCGGTCGTGTCCTTCTCGGTCAAAGGCGTGAACGGCTTGGCTGCAGTCCCGTTGTTGGTGTTTGCGTTTCCTCCAAACGCACTGCCGCCCTGGGCGCCGCCAAAAGGTGACGCCGTGGTGTTCTGGGGCGTGCCAAAACTAGACCCAAACGGCTTCTGCGCAGCAGACCCAAACAAGCCGCCACCGGCGGCGTTGCCCGTAGCACCGAAACCCGTGCCTCCCACGTTGGTGTTGGAGGCGCCAAAGGGGGACAGCGTGGTGTTGTTCTGGGTTGATCCGAACAAATTGTTGGACTGGCCAAACCCAGAGCTGGACGCACCAAACCCGGAGTTTGCGGTGTTGCCCGAGTTCCCGAAAACGGAATTGGTGTTGGTGGACCCAAAACCGCCGGGAGCAGCGGCATTGTTGTTGGATCCGAACGCCGAAGTGGAGTTGTTGGCGCCAAACGCTGAGGAGTTATTGTTGGCGGTCAGACCAAACGGGGAGGCGTTGTTTGCGGGAGCACTTCCGAAAGGGGAAGCTGTTCCGGCAGCAGCACCACTGAAACCTCCAAACCCGGATGTAGAACGGTTGAACATGCGGTTTTTGGCAGTGGGAAGTAGTTTGGAGGAGTTTAGTATGCGAGGAAATTTTGTATGGCTGGGAGGTCGTGCGAAGCACGAAAGAGGAGGAGGAAGGCAGGTCCAGTAATGTTGGTATCGGAAAGGGAAATTATTGTAAATCTTTGGAGATTCCACTTTTTCAAGTGCAATTGAGCTGATTCCACTGGCTTTTCATTTTTGAAATCTTCCCACCTTGTATTAATATGGTGGTACTTTTTTTAGCTTTCCAATGCCTTTAAATCACCTAACTCGCACTGAAAAGTAAAAATCCACACAGATCATAACAGTCACAGAAATACCACAATAGATATCCCAAGCAGGAAGACTTAATGAGGAAATAGAAAATTCAAAGATTACAAATATATTCAAAAATCGAGTTTGAGCCAAAAAAAAATTAAGATCATTTTCAATTTTAGGTCATCTTTGGACTCCACTGTAATTATTTTCTCATTCTTGCCTGGATTTGTGCAGCTAATTAGCAGCCAAAAAAAGAGGACCCACACCAGAAGCAAAAACACCAAGAAAACCTAAAATGGAATTCCAATGTTATAATTATCACATTCAATGGTAATAGTTTCCACCTTCAATTTTCAAAATTACCTCTCATCTATAACCCATTCAAATTGTCTCCCTTCTTTTGTCTCTATATCCTATCCTACTCCTCCTTCACCTCCACCTTCACCTCTTTTTCTTCCTCCTTCACCTCTTTTTCCTTACTTTCCTCCCCCTTCTTCTTCTTCAACATGCTGGCGATGTCTCCGCCCTTTCTCTTCTTCTCATTCTTCGCTGTCTTCACCTCAAACTTCTTCAAGTGCTCAGCTCTCTCTTTCGCTCCAAGCTTGGCCAACTCTGCCAGTTTCTCCACATACTCTGCATCATCTTCCTTCTTCCCCTCGAGCCACTCCAACAACTTGATTTCCTCGCCGTACACCGAATCGTCTTTGCCAACTGGAGTCTCCAATATTATAGGCACACCTTGGAGCCGCTTGTCGTTTGCGATAATCCTGAAAACTTCAAGCCCCAAGAACCCGTAGCCCAATTTCTGGTGCAAGTCCCTGTTTGCGCCCAACGGAGCTTTCGAGTCGTTCAAGTGGATCGCACTCAAGTACTCCCAGCCAAGAATATCTTCAAACTGCTGCCAGAACACATCCCATTTCGCCTGGTCGGTGATGTCGTACCCCGCAGCAAACGTATGACACGTATCGATGCAAACTCCAACTCTGGACTTGTCCTCGACCAAGTCAATCACGTCCCTGATGTCCTGCAAATTGGACCCGATCAAATTCCCGTGGCCGGCCATATTTTCAATGACAATCTTGACGAAGGTGGTCTCCTTGATGGCTCTGTTGATATTGGCCGCCAATCTGCCCAAGGCCTCCTTGTGGTCGCCGTCCAAACTCGACCCAGGGTGGAAATTGTATAAGCCAATGTTCAACTTCTCACACCGGCGCAAGTCGTCGATGAAACCGCCGTAGGCTTTCTCTGCCTTCTCGAAATCTGGATTGGCGAGGTTGATGAAGTACGACCCGTGCGGCAACACGTCTGTTCTCGGGTTGTAGCCGTATTTCTCGCAGAGTCTCTTGAATTCATTAGCTTCTTCGTCTTTGATGTCTGGGGACACCCATTTTCTCGGAGACTTCAAGAAGAGCGCAAAACTGTTTGCCCCAATGTCCATGGCATTGGTTACGGCCTTGCTGACGCCTCCGGCCATGGCCACATGGGCGCCAAATTTGAATTTTCCATCGACTCTGGGGAACTTGAAGACGGGCTCTTTTGCGGCCTTTACAGCGGAGGAAACTGCTTTTTTCCTGGAGATTGTTAGTACTTGACAGTTAAGGAGGGGTATTTCATCGAAAATTCTGGAGATTTCACTCTGTTTTTCGGTACTTACGGTGGCATTGTGGAGTTGAAGTTGGTGTGATTATGCAGGTCGATATTGTAATAGTGAATGGCTGATAGGACAGAGGAAAGGGACACCAAAAGTTTTTTTTTTCTTTTTTCTTATATGATTTTTTCGTTTCGTGAACTTAGTCATGGGATCTACGGATGTAATTTTTGATTTCCGTGACCTTTCTGGTCATGTTCTGTGTGCTTGTCAAGTCTCAATTATAGGATTTAGCAGCAACTTGAAGAGCATGGGCCATCAGGCAAAAATAGCCAATTTTCGACTCGGAAAAACCATTCCCAGTAGATTATCGACCCTTGTTTCTCCATAACACGTCTTTGGAGCTCAAAAAAGTGTCCCGTTTCACCCATTTACTGGGCCCATGAGAATGTATATCTTCACTAGAAGCTACCCAGACGAGATCCCCGACATCATCATTTTCCACTGACGAAATCGCGTCTCTTTCTCTTCTCCCCAATCTCATCACCCTCATGAGCCCTTTTCTTTCATTTCTCAATGAACTCGTCTGCCATCGGCGCCTCATGAGCCTGCAAGACCTCAGCGGTATCACTGAACCGCTCCTTCTTCTTCTGTGCCGCTTTCGCCCGCTTGTCGCCAACCATGGGCTCCAAAACTATGTACTCGTCCAATTGGAACAACTTTCTCTGCTCTGGATCGCAGTAACTCATGGCCGCAAGTAAAGTGTAGTATGCGTCATTTGCAGCATTGTGTAAGTTCAGATGCGGGATCCCCACCGTCCTCAAAAGACCCCGGAGTGTTCCTCCGCCCAGTCTGGAGATCTTATGGAGCTTTTCTGTGTCGACGGTATCGATGTTCTCCACCAGTTTCACGCCGTGTTTGGCCAACCAGGAAATGTCACCACCTACATTGTGGCCCACCAAGACGCCGTTGCTTTTGTTCAAGTAGTGAGTCAAAATCAGGTTCAACAAGCCCTTCAGCTGCGCGCTGGTCATCTCGTACAGCCTTCCGCCATTGAACTTGTACTTGTTATTGGGCACATACCGGCCATTGTTCATGTTCTTGTTCTCCTTGACCAAAATGTGCAATGTCTTCACGCGGGGCACCAACGAGTGGATCTGGTTGGTTGGATCGTACACCGCGACGCCTATCTCGGTGATTTTCTGCGGATTCTGCTCCCACGCCTCCACATCGATGGCCACTAGCGGACGCTGCCTCAAGTATATGAGCTCCATGGATTTCTTCAAGGAGTGGACGTGGTTTTCATTACTGAGCTGGAATTTCGTCAGCTGGAAGTACTCGTCAAGCAGCTGTTTCAAGAGTTTGCGGTAATGTTCGGGCATGGTGGAGATTGTGCGTGTTTGGCGGAAGAGCATGAGTTGGGCCTACCAATGCGCAGAGGTACATGAAGGAACCGGGGAAGAGAAGAAACAGGAGGAGGAAGGGAAAGAGAGGAAAGGGAAAGGGAAAGAAAAGGAGAGATAGGAGGTTGAGATGTGATGAGGCTCGAGAGTGAAAAAAAAAAAAAAAAAATAAAGAAAAAAGAAAAAAAAGAAAAAACATGAATGATGTTGAGTGTTCGTATGGGCTAAATCGTATCAATGGCTGAGATCTGTATCGTACATAAATAGTGAGAGTGAGAATAAGGAACACCAACAGGAAAGGATATAATGTGAAAGAAAAAAAAAATGAAAAAATGAAAATGAAATACTTGAGATGTATATGATGGACTTTCAAAAAAGAAGGAAGAAATTCTTTTATTTCAAAAGCTGAGGGATTCGTCAGTCCCAATTGCAGTGTTGATCTCCATTTCCTGTCCTCACATTCTGTTCCTTTTTTTTCGCAGCCTAAATGTGGAACACCTCATACCTCACTTGTGGAATACAGAAACTCCAGTCATTCTCTCTACACACACCCTTCCTTCCATCCAGCGTATTACACTACTCTAATTAAATGGCTTCTTGACAAAATCAAAGATCCCAAACGGTCTGTTTTGCGCATTGTCCTCGGCGATCTCCTGGTTGTTCTCGTCGTTCTCGTAGCAGTTTCTCTGGCGCCCCAAGTAGTAGTTGGTCTGGAACAAGGCCACCACGAAAGTCACACTCGAGATGCCCAACCCGGCTGCAAATAAAATGTAGTTGACCTCCTGGTACGCGTGAATAGCGCCCAATCTGTCTGCAGACCCCCATGGCTCTGCGTAGATCGCCAGCACCGCCTCGTAGAAGGATACGGCCTTCTCGGAGTCCGGCACGTACTTGAGCAAAGCATTGGGCAACTTCGACGACCAAATGATGGACGTGACGGCAGACCCAACGGCCGCACCGATCGAACTGTACAACGACAACACAGAAATGGTTGCAGCCAAGTCCTGGTGGGGAACCGCAGCCTGTGCAGCCACCTGGGTTCCCATGACGTTTGCAGCATCACCAAAGCACGTGATGATGAGTCCAGCAACCACATTGCCCAAAGACGGAGGCGTGGACGAGCTTGCGCAGCGCACATAGAGACCCATACCGATCAACTTGATGCCCAAACCAACCACCTGGAAGATCTTGTACCGGTGGTACGCCCTGAACAAAAGACCCCAGAACACACCGAACCCACAAAGTCCCATGGTCACGGTGTTGGACAAGTAGGTCCAGTCTCTGACGCTGAGGTTGAGGGTGGCCAAGGTGTAGGAGGTGAAGTACAAGAGCGGGAAGTAGCCGCCAAACTGGTACAAGAAGTCGATGATCACGCAGCAGATGAAGGTTCTGTTGAAAAGCACTCTCTTGGGGAGCAACGAGTACTTGGCGTAGAAGATCTCGTAGATCACGTGTGCTATCAACAAGACGCCGCCCACGACGATCATGGCGATCATGCTGGGGTTCTTCAACCCTCCCTGTGCGTATGGGTACAAAGAGAAGGGCAAGAGCAAAAGCGAGAAGGCGAACCCAAGCAAGATGAGGCCAAAGGCGTCGATTTCAAGCAAGGCCTCTTTTGCAATCAACGCTTTGGTCTTCAAGGGCGAGAATCCCTGCTCGTGGATCTCCTTCTGCTTCTCCGTGAGTGGTTCAGCTCCAAACGGAACCTTCCCCTCCTTGTTGGCCTTATGGTCGAGCCAGTACATGATGGCAATGGCTGGGCCCAAAGCCGCAGGCGTGATGATGGCAAACATGCCGTACCCCCACCTCCAGTTGGTTGCAACAATGTCCTGGACGATATATCCTGAAATCCAGGTGGTGACCAAGTACGGAACCGAGATCATCGACAAGAAGAAGGATCTCCACTGCAAAGTGGTGAAGTCGGCAATGATAATGGAGTTCATGAGACTCACGCCGGACTGGCCGATGCTGATGAACACGGAGCCAATGACGAAAGCCGCAATAGAGGGTGAACAGGCCACAATGATGAAGCCCATCACATATAAGACCAACACAATCACATAGACAAACGGTCTGGAGGTCAAGTCGGACATCTTGGCCACAAACGGCTTGCACACGGACCCGATCACCGAGGTGGCGATAGTTAAAGTCGACAACATCGAGTGTCTGTTGAACGAACTGGTGGCGTACGGCTGGTAGTTGTAGGTGGTTGTTCCGTCCAACGCAGTGACCCAGGTGGTCAAGAAAATGGACGCAGCGAAGAGCCAGAGGTACTTCTTGCCCATGAAGTCCCTGACCATCTCGATTCGGGCCACGCCTTTGAACTTGGCCGGTCCGTCGTGGTCCTCCAGGTTGTCATGGGAACGCTCCAGGTAAGGTTCCTTGAGGCTTTCCTTGCGGGAGTTGTCTGAGAAGTTTGCATCCTTCTCGAGATCAAGCGAGTTCTTGCGCTCGAGCTCGTTGGAGTCTGAGTGAGAGACCATGGAGATTTTCCTTTCGCTTTGTTATTTTTTCTCTTCTTTTTTTTTGGCACATTCCGTGGGTTTATATACTTTTCTGCTTTGGGGTAAATTGGCGCACTGCTCAGCTTGCAGCACCAAGAAATGTAAGTGCATTAACCTCACTGATGCTTTCGATAAAGCGAAATTTAAAAGGAGGAAAAGGAGCAAACGGGTAAGAAACACCAAACAAGTTCTACATAATTTAAATAAGCTCGTTACTGCTTCTGTGATCTTCTTCGAATTCGACTTTGTCTGTTTCTCCCACCTCACCTCTGCCCATCCTAATCTACGGGATCTAAGGGTTGTTCACCGGTTGCAAAAGTGCTCGCAACGCCAGGATTTGCAAACAGGATGAGATGATTATTTCATGTGGGCCTTGGAGGCTCTGGAGTTCGCAGCCCTGGCCACCTTCTTGCGTAAGCATTCCCGACTTCGGGGGCCCTGAATGGCTCAGTCCGTGTGCCTCCTTTTCGACATGAGCCACTAATATAAGAGACCACAGGAAGAAAAAGCACCAAGAGGGAAAAGAAGTCAAAAAGCTCCATTGATTCTCTGTGAAATCACAAATTGTTCCTCAGATTCTTCACACAAATTGCCTCGTCTCCTCGTCTGTGTAACCAATCAGGTGCCGTTGACAGCTCGTTGCCAACGGGATTTGAGGTCTTGGCGCCGTATTATGCGGACACTTTAACATCCGTAAGGCGGGACAAATGAAAAGAAACACAGGCGAAGAATCGGGGTGCGGCTATCTGCTGATGTGGAGATGCATGAAATATTTTTTATGTGGGGCGTGGAAAACTGCCGTTGTGCTATTGGCTGGTTCAAGACTTTTCTGCTGGTATAAATATTTTCCCGACTCGGCCTGGGGCTGCAAGTGTCAAACAGTATTCTTGCGAAAATGGCTGCGAGAGTCACATTACGTGCATGAACACAGCCAGAACAGGCCAACGGAAAATGAAAGGAAATTGGAAACTCGACGGGCGGTGACATGTGAATCCCATAATTTCGGGTCTGTTTGTCTGATTTCTCCTCATTTCAATGTCTTTGTAATCCCGAATAGTGCGGATGTACGATCCCTGACTGTAGATCGCACTGATTATATAGATAGGGTGCGGAACAAAGAACAGAGAGAATTTTCACAAGAGACAAATTATGGACACACGGAGAAACTGAAACTATTGATGAAGGAAAAATAACTCATATTTCACAGAATTGTCCAATCACATTCGTCCATTCTCTTCCCTCCTCTTCCCTTCTTTCCCTGTCCTTTCTCTTTGTGTCATGTATTCCACGACGGGGTTTTTGGGCTTTGCGGTTTTATGTGCCAAGTAATGCGCGCAGAAAATCCACAATGGCGCATTCTGAAAGCCCCAAAGTCAATTTACTGGTCAATGACACAGTTGACATTAGGAAAGCAGAATCGACCAATGGGAAGGTGCCAATTGCCTGTTTTATCTCGATGATCACCAGCGATCTGTCTTGGCAGCACACTTAGCGAGGTGAAACTTCATTGCAGTGTTGGTATTCTCCTGGGTAATTTGCGCGGGTTCTGTCAGACATACTTTAGCCTTGTCATGGACAATAGACACAAATCTCGACAATGGACGAAAATCATCAGAGAGCTCTGATTTATTTGATGATGATTTTCCAAATTGAAATTCTCGCTTTGGTTTGAATCTGCTGGTTTCAGCCGCATCGGGATCTTCCGCTTCCTCAACTTCCGGACTTTGGTGCCGTGGTGGGGGGACAATTCTCGGAACTTTCAGTAACAATATGGAAAATCTCAAAGATTAGGAACTAAGAGAAGGAACAAGAGAAAGTCAGAGGGAGTTTACATATTTGGCAATGTAGTCCAGGAATTTTACTCCAATTTTGTTGATTGTCAAAACCTATCAAGTCTGATCAATATAAAAAAACTAAAAGTTACTCTTTTCCTTCCTCCTCCTCTGTCTTCTGGGTCTACTCACCCCACCAAAGGTGACGTGCAGAATTTCACATCAAACGCCGACCTTTCGGCTTTCCACAAGCAGAAAAATGGAAAAATTGATTCTTGCAAATACACACGAGCGCCTCACCAAATCAAATCGATTTTCTTTTTTTTTTTCAAATTTTTCTTTTTTCTTGCTTCCACTATGATGTCTCTTATTTTCCTGGCTTCCCCAGATCAGGCGTGCACATAATACACTAACTAGGCGAAAACAGCTATAATATCTATCCACATACAAAGTCCACTTAACAGTTTTTGAAATTGGCAAAAAATGGCTCTGTCCCCCATCTTGCCCATCTGTGATTTCCTACAAACAAATCCAACCGCCTCGGAACTCCACGAAGCGCTCCACAATTTCACTCCAAACTCAAATATCGAAGAGCTAGCTCTCATCTCCAGTTTACTCAAATATACCGTGCCACAGGTGTACTTGCAACTACCGGAGCAAGCTCAAGATGTCATTGTTGAGAAATTCCAGTCGACAATTGGGTTGGGAAACTTGGTTTCGAGGGTAGAATTGTTGGGGAAAGATAGACAAATGGGTGATTTGCTAGATCTACATATGAAGCTACTAGGGAAGGTGATAGTGCGTGGAATAGTGAGGAAATCCATAAATCAAAAGATTCAAAATGCCCGAGAGCTAGAAAAGCTTTTGTTCAAGGGCAGAGTGTACTCGATTGTCAGAGAGATCGAGATGAAATACAATAATGTGGAGATCCCACTACTGTGCAAATCAATGGCAGCTTACAGCGGGTTTTTGACCTTGGAGTTGCTAAATTTGAGTGACCTGATCGAGATTTCCATTTTAAACTCGTTGTTGCTTTCGTTGATGAGCATAAGTGCTGAGCTGCAGAGGGCCATTTTCGAGGTTACATTTCAAAGACAAAACGCTCGTTTTCTCAAGGTTTCTGTGGCGAAAATGAAGAGGTACGAGAGAAAACAGGTCTTGGTGAAGTTCTTGGACTTTGCGTGTGAAAAGTTCCTCCAGAAATCCCCAGAACCAGATACAGTGGCTGCCTTATACGTTCTCACCACAGAATATCTAGATGTTTCTGTATGCGACGAGCTTTTATGTGAAACCGTCATTTCTCGGTACAATTTTGCGCTCAATCAGTTGGTGGCGCTCACCCTACGCTCCAGTTTCGATACTTCCCAATTCTACAAGTTGGTGATCAAGTTATTGGTGAATTGGGGAAACCTGGGCTTATTGTCTGAGGAGCCCATAGTGAGACAAGAACACCGCACGCATTTGCTTCTTTGCATGTGCCAGCAGCTTTCCGTGCATCAGTGTGCAGATTTGACCAAAGAAGCCGAGTTCGTTAAGGCCATTTCGGCCAGATTGACGTCGCTTTCAACCCGAGTGAAGATGTTGGGAGTGTTCTTCGCAGAGAAGCTCTCAGAAATGGCCCAAACAGACAAGATCTTCAACATGGACACTTCGGAGGTGCAGGTGCCCACTGCCAAACTCACCACCTCTGATATCATGTTTGACGTCGAAGAGTGTTGGGATATCTTGGAATCTCCAATTATAGAGGAGACAGAAGAAATCGAGGAACAAAAGGAGCTCAGCCAATTGATCCAGCCAATCAGAATCGAGGACTCGGACGAAATGGAGGACGACCCCAGTTTGGCCGAGAAACCCGTTCCTGTGCCCATGTACGTGCGGGACATTTTGGCGTACTTGGCAGTGGACCTGAAACTGCACTCTGCTTACCAAAAACAGAAAATTGCTTTGGACGTTGCGCCCACGCTTCTCCGGCAGAAACTGAAGTTCGGCTCGGAAGTTTCCTTCTATGCCGAGGAGCTCCTCACAAACTTCACTGCACTCACAAACCAGTATGAGGAGCCAGACTTTGAGGCCAAAAAGCTCAACGCCATGATCTCAGTGGTGGTCGCATATCCGCCTGTGGCCACACATTTGTGCAAATTGCTCTTGACGGGCGATTACTCGTTGCAGCAGCGAATGTGTCTTTTGTCCAGTTTGTCACTTGGAGCAAGAGAATTGAGAGGGTATAAGGATGAGGACGTTTCGCAGAGTTTTGCAGCCAAACAGTTCCCGTCGAAAATGCTCCCGCCCAACTTGCACAGCCAGTACATGAAGTTGGAGAATGCGCAAAATGATGGTTCTGGTGCTGAGGTTGGTCATGGTGCTGAGATTGGTGCTGAAGGATTTGAACTTGGGTATGGTGGTTTTGAAGTTGGCTACTCTCGCATCGAAAACGGAATCCAGAACCAGCTCATGGCGGATATTTCCGAGGAAGCACAGAACGAAATTGCAGGAGGGAAGATCTTGCGGATCCTGCAAAGTTTACGGAAACCCAAGCAGCAACTGGATTTGCAAGTCTCACAGCATCAACTTGCAAACTTCAACAAAACCGTCGGGAAGCAGTTTTTCTTTCCCCTAGTGGCCGTCTGGTACGAATCTCAAGGTATAGACATCGGGCCCTACACTCCCCTTTTGGTTTCTCACTTCATCCGAACGCTCTCCATACTTTTGCACACGGCCTATCCTGCAGCCACAGACTTGAAGGACATGGCCAGAGAGTACTTGAACTTGGTTGTTCCGGTCTTGCAGAATGTGTCTGTGGACCAATTGCCCGTGATTGAAAGTATTGTCACGGGAATCATGCTCATTTTCGAGATCTTCGACGAAGTGTACCTTGCGACGAATTTCCAGAATTTTCTTTTGGTGGTTGAGAGTATAGTTGGTGGCTGGTGGGAATCGTTGATTGACGAGAGAGTGAAGTCGCTCTGTGCTGGGCTATTGTTGAAAATTACAAAATTGAGAAGTGACATGGAGAGGACAATCATGGACCAGTCTGGGTTCTTGTGAGAAGAAAGAAGAGGAAAGCAAGAAAGCAGAGGAAGAGGAAATGGTTAAAAAAAGGGGGACATGAACATGCAAAAAGGTGAAATCTGAATTTTGACGGAAGTGGAATTTTTCTCTCGACTAAAATTTTCACTCAGTGGAATGTCTTTCAATTGAAATCTGGTGTGATATTGACTGGACTTAATGGACTTAATGGACATTTGGAATGTAGTGCGGAGATAATGCGACACACCACGGGAATTTGGCACCTCAAGACAACCTAAAACAAAAGAAACCACCAATTATGGAAAAAAATCTTTGAATAACAAAAAAAAAGCAAAAGTCTTCATCGGAGACCATAACACAGAGAACATTCCTCAATGTCTTTTCTGTTTCCTCCTTTTCTTCTCTTTTCCCTCTTGGTGCCTCTTTTGGTGCTATGTCATCTCCATCGTCACTAACCATGACGCGCACAGGAACTCAAGTCTGCATGCCGCGTGCCTGGAGGCTGGAGTTTCGCCCCGGAATCTGTGCCTGAAACTCCTGCCGCCCCTGTCTGATATCAGCCGTCTATGCATGTCGTGCCGTTGGGTCAGGTCCACGTCTCACCTGACCTCACATTCCTGGTTCCTGGCTGTTCCTGGCTGGTCCTGGCTGTATCATATCCTTCATTTCTATTCAGTCGTGAGGTCAGGGAAGAGGAGAAAACCAGTGAGTCAAGGTAATCGGTGAGTTCCTGAATGGTAAAAAAGTTCTCATCAAGATAGGGTGATCTCGTCAGTGGCTGCCAAATTCATTCAAACTCTCCATTTCATTGACTTCCTCTTCAACCCTCACGTAATTATCAGCACACCATTTATCGCATCCTCTGTGATCTCCGCTATCCCTTTCTTTCCCTCTTCCCTTCTCTGTCTCTTCCCTCTTTCAACATTCTTCTCAATATCCCTCCCCATCTCTTTCTTTCTCCCTTTCCCTGCCTATATACAGTGGAGGCCCATGGTCACCGCCACGAGAGACAACACACCGAACGTGGTCTTCCAGCTGGGCCCGGCCGGCCCGGCCACGTGGCTTGCCCCCGAGGAGCTCGTGCTCAGCGCCAGCGACAGCCCCGAGATCGTGAGCGCCGTCTTCAGGCTCCCGTCGCTGCTGCCGCTGCTCTTGCTCAACGTATACGTCAGCCCAGAAATCACCGTCACCAGCGCCGCCGCCGTCTGCAGCCACACCGACTGCAGGCCCGTGAACCCCCACTGGTTGTACGTGACCGAGTCGTCCGACGCCGTGTACCCGGTAGCCGCGGTGTCCGTGGTTATGGCGGTGGTCTGTGGTTCTGCTGTGGAGATGGTGTTGGTGCCCAGATTGGCGCCCAGATTGGCCGCTGTGTCGAGCGTCAACGCGGTCTGCGTGACGTCCTGTGTCTGTGTGTTGTCGATTTCCGTCTCGGCGGTTTCCGCGGTCTCCTTGGTCTCTGTGTTGGCCTTTGTCTGGGTGTTTTCGGTGTTTTGGGTGTTCTCAGTAGTGGTGGCGGCTTTGGTCTCGGTGGTGGCCTGAGTGTCCTGATCCAGGCCATCTTCGAACCCTCCGTTATTGGCCGCCAAGGCGAAATGGAATAACGGAGCAATAGGAGCGAAACGAGCTAAAGACATTTGTCAGGTAATTTTTTGGTGAATACGTTTCAATATATTGGGATGGACACCTTAAATGATTGTAGGAGAAGATGCGGCCTGCAGACAGACGTGTTGCAGAATCATTATATACATAATGTCTCGAGATGCATGCATGAATTAGGTTGCAAGAGCCACGATTGTAATTGGACGTTTTGGCACTGTGTCAGACGAGCATGTTTACTTTGTGTCTTTTTCCAGAAATATTTTTTGCAAGTTCGCGTAACGTGACGTCACCGTGCAGGCCCTCGATTGTTCCTCCTCCACTGCGGGTTTTAAACGAGACGACACACTTTACATAGACGATACTGAATTCCAGTAGAATTCCCCATGGGGGGGAGACGTGTCACTCACACGCAAAGTAGAAAAATTCCAGATTTGCATTTTCATATTCGATCCAGGTAGGTCTGCTCACCACGCTTTTCTTTTCTCCTCTCCTCCTAGATCGTGGCTTGCGGACTAATCGCAGCTGATCATCTTGCATCCATTATCAGATTGAATTTCACTTCTCCGGCTCAGCCGCAACCACGGAAAAGTTGCGAACCTTTGACTTTAGTGCAAGCCGAGCTTGACTCGTTTAACGGTTCGGGCCGCAATGCCAAGCCACTCCACTGCTCTGTCCAAGTCGGAGTCCTCAATGGCCTCCCTGACTCCGGGCCAGGTTTGGCCGGCGTATCCGGTGAAACGGCCAGAGGCAAACACAATGTGCTTGAACCACGATCTCTCGTGCAATCCCTTGTAGTACAAGAAGTTGCGCTCGAAGTACTGGAGCAACTTGTTGTGGTGAACAATCTGGAAATGGAGGCGGATTCTCAGCCACCAGTGCAACTCGTCACGGTGGTCGAATTGAGCCTGCAACTCGTCGCTCTCTGCGTCAAATTTCTTGGCTGATTCCTGGAGCGCAACGAGCTGCTCCTTGGTGTGTGCCACAATCTCGCCAAAGGTCAAGTTCTTGTGGCTCTCGAGGGTGTTCATCTTCATCAAGCGGTCGTGGTGGCACGTGACGGGCTTCATGAGCTCAGGGAAGAAGTAGCGCAATTTGGGGAAGTACGTGTGGCTGGACACCTCATAGACATAGTCCTCCTGCTCCACGTCCGCCAAATACTTCCTGACCGCCTCTTCCGAAGCGGGCTTGTCGTGCCACAGCTTAGGGATGATCTTCTCAAGCTGCTCATAGTACTTGACCAAGTCGTCGGCGTAGTCCTGCAAGGAGAAGTCGATCACCTCCTTGGAACTCAAGTTCAACGCAAGCAAAGTCAAGTACTTGGCAGCCAAGTTGTGGTACACAAACCCCTTGTCGCCAAACTCAGACATCCAGTAGTACGAGTCGTAGTTGGAGTGGTACTGGTAGATGGCGTCGCCCTTGCCCTGGCCAAATCCAAGGTCGGCCGAAGGAATGCCCAAGTGCTCCAAGAAAACGGTGTAGTCTGACCCGGAGCCCAAGTTGAAGATGTTGTCGTGCTTCTCCTTGACGAAGTGGTCATACAAGGAGCCCACGCCCTCGACTGGGTAGGGCAACAACTTGGCCACGTTCCTCAAGATTTTCTTCAACACTGGCGAGGCTCCTAGCTTCAAGAACCGGCCCACCACAGCAACATCCACGTTGAAGTACGCCACAACTTTCTTCTGCAAGTGCTTTGCGGCCCACTCGCCGTACTCGGTTGAGCCAAGCAATCCGTACTCCTCGCCATCGTAGCTCTGCAAGATAATCGATCTCTTGAACTTGAAGCCAGCCTTCTTCAACGCTCCCAAAGCCCTGGCCACTTCAATCAAAGCAGCACTACCGGAGTTGGGGTCACCTGCACCGCCCTTGATCCAGGCATCACGGTGGTTTCCAATGATAATCACCTCATCCTTGATCTCGCCCTCGATCTCTCCATACACGTTCCACAAGGGCGTGATGTTGTAAATCTGGTTCGAGTACAAGTTCAACGTCACGTTGGGGTTTGGGCCAGTGTAGTACTTGAACCCTTCCAACTCACCAACCCATTCCTTTGGCGCTTTCACACCCTGACCGTTCAACTTGTCTAAGATTGGCTTCACTTCTCTGTACGAGATAGGAAGAACAGGAATTTTGCCAATACTCACGTGTGGATCCTGTCTCTCCACATCACCCTTGGAAGCATATCCTGGTGTGGTTGGGTCGCCTGGTGCCGAACCCACACCTCCCAAGAATTGCACACTGCCCCTCTGCACGGAACTTTCGTGTCTGGCCGGGCCGTTCGGGTACTGCTTATATCCGTTGGCGGGAGTCACTCCTCCATCGTCGCCTGGGTCGGTGTAGAGCAAAACGCCCACCGCTCCGTGTTCCTGGGCAAACTTGACCTTCAATCCACGGAAGATGCCGCCGTATCTTGCCACAGCAATCTTGCCCTTGATGTCCACTCCCAACTCCTTCAATTGCTCGAAATCTTCTCTGGAGCCATAGTTAACGTAGACATACTCAGCGGTGACATTCCCGTTGGCGCCGTAGGCCAAGAAAGTGGGCACCAAGTCGTCTCCCGAAGATGTGGAGTCTTCTTTGATCACGTCCTCCTGTAAGGGCGCCTTGTACAACAATTCGCCGTCTTGGCCCAACAAATTCAAGTCGTGGCTGTCTGGGTAACTGACAAAGATGTCGTAGGTATCAATGGTGGCGTCCAAGCCGTATTCCTCGAACTTGTCTCTGGTCCATTGCACCAAGCCGAAGTTAGTGCCTGGCAAATGAGCCTCCGAGGTGTACTTTTTCGACCAGTCACCGGCCAAGTTCTCCTTCAAGGTGTCCAAGACAATTTTCTGGGGGTCAATGGGCAAGTCATCTTCGTAGATGACGTTCTGGACTTTCCCAAGACAAAAGTAGGTTGTGAGTGCGACCAAGGAGCCAATGGCGAGCTTGCGGAACTTGCCCGGCCCGCGGATCTGCTCAGTTTTCTCCAGCTTCATCTTCAACAAGAAAAAAGGGGGAAATTTGTGGATTCCAGCTGTGGAGAATGGGGCCCCTTATATGGGATTACGGTGTGGCTCTGTGCGGCACCGCATAGATATCCTGCATGTCGGCAGGCAACTGTCAATTTCCCGGCCGCACCATCTTATCGTGGTGCACGGGTGTTGCGGAGGGTAAAAAGGGTCAGAATTTGTGTGGGAAGATGGTCAAAATATGTGTGAGAAAAGTTGGGGGGATCCCGCGAATTTATAGTGCGCTATCTTGTATTTGCAGCCAAGGGTATGAACACAGTGCAATTCACAAGGCAGGAGATACACCCACGAGAACAAACTCATGAAAGTGAATACTTACTCTAAATTGCTTACGTTCTCTATTTCCAATCTTACACCACAACCTTTCTCTCGCTCTTGTTTCTTCACTTTACTCTATCAACTGATCTACTTCTTGACTTCTCTACCATACGCTTTATTCATACCAAAAGTGAGTTCACTTCTGCCTTGACAGCCCTTTTTAAAACATTTTCACCTCGGAACAAAAACTTCCCATCTTCTGGTGTGGCATAAACTTCCTTCTTGGTGTGATCATATGCCACTTTCCCTCTCAAGACAGTGTATTTCGGCCAGTTGGTGAATCTCATTCCTTCGAAGGGAGTATAGTCAAATTCGTGCACTAGCATCTCATTGGTCAAGTTGAACCCAATTTCATTCCGTGGGTGCCATACAACCAAGTCCGCGTCGTAGCCAACTTGAATGCTGCCTTTCTTTCCATCGAGGCCATACAACTTCGCTGGATTGGTCGATGTGATTTCCACAAACTTCTGCACGGATATCCGCTCGGCCTCTACTCCGTGAGCATACAAAAGCGGCACCCTGGTCTCTATTCCCGGCAATCCGTTGGGCACTTTCTTGTAATCTGGCTTTCCATCTATAAGCCCCAATTTCTTGCCCTTGGGATCGTCGAAATTTGAAGGCGCGTGGTCACTGGACATAATGGTCACTGTGCCGTTCTGGATCGCCTGCCAGACTCCGTTCAAGTCCTCGCTGGTGTCTCGAAGTGGTGGGGAACAGATATATTTTGCACCCTCAAAGTCGCAGCAATCTGAATGAGAAGAAGAATGTGAATGCGACTCTGATCCGTCCCCTATTACTGTATTTCTTCTCCCCTTCAACTTCTCCGATGTCAAAAACAAATACTGCGGACACGTCTCTGCCATTATCGGGATGAGATTGGCCTGTGCTCTTCTCACATGATCTAGGGCCTCTTTTGCAGACATGTGCACGATCAAAATTGGAATGTCGATGATTTTCGAGAGCGAGATCACTCGGTAGCTTGCCTCGTCCTCGGCCAACCTCGGTCTGGACACGGCGTGGAAGTATGGCTCAAGCAAATTCTTCTCTTGCAACTTCTCGTTGAAAAACTTGATGATATCGTGATTTTCCGCATGGATCATCTGGGTGATGCCCAATTTCTTGTTCTCCAAGAGAATTGAAAGTAATTGCGAGTCGTCAAGACGGAGCGAGTCGTATGTGGTGTACACCTTGATACTTGAGATTCCTTCATTTTTCACATTTGGAAGTTGTTCAATGAGCAGCTTCGTAGGGTTTCTGACAATCAAATGAAACCCATAATCACAGTAACATTGCCCTTCTGCGACTTTCTTGTACTTTTGGATCTCTTCAATGACGCTGGACTCGGTATCTGTGTCCTGTGCATTCTGTATGGCAAAAGCTATAACTGTAGTTGTACCTCCGGCAATTGCAGCCTTGGTGCAGTTCAAAAAAGTGTCACAGTAAGGCAAATTGGGTTCCTCTATGTGCACATGGGCGTCTATACCCCCAGGAGTGACATATGCGCCCTTTGCATCGATGATTTTGGCTCCTTCTAGAGGTTCACATGTGATGGCTGAAATTTTCCCGTTTTTGACACCAAGGTGCGTCGTGGGCGGGAGAATGTCGCTGCCTGAGACTATGTATCCGTTGTGGATCACCAAGTCGTACATCTCGTGCAGTTTGAAATTGATTTTTGTGGTTCTGGTGGGTGGTTTGGGTGGCATATATCAATTTTCAAGATTGTCTCGTTATCAGACCTGCCTAATTGGGCAATCCGAGAGAAGACAATAAGCGAGGCTGACATCGATAAGAGAAAAATGGAAATTTAAGTTTGGGAATAGAATAACGGAACTCGGCATTGTCTTTTTTCTTTGGTTGGATAATCTGACATGACATTGACCGGCATTGTCTTTGGTTCTCTAGATCTACTATTGAGAAGTTGAAATGAAGATAGGTACCATCAAGACCCTGCAAGACTCACAACAAATATATTTGAAGGATTTCACGAAAATCTTCTCACAGCCATTAACGGAAATTTCTGATTTTTTTTTTTTGTAACCTGATCTCGATTCCGTCTTATCATTGATGTTGCCAGTTCAAGTAAGCCGGCGTTGTATGCACTCCCAGATCGCTCAACCATTATTCGATTGATGGAAATGCACCAAACCAGATAACGGCATTTCTAACAATACCACATTTCGATAACAATAGCGTGTGAATTTTTATTGCAGATCACGTGCCATTCCATTCTTGGCACTTTCCTTTTCCTGTTCCTCTCAGATCACCGATATCAAGTCCCAAAATGGCAATCAAGGACTTGAAAGAGTTCCAGCTAGTTTTGGAGCTCAAGCAACATAAAGTCGTGAGCCGAAAACCGATACGAAGAACCGGCCGGTCATTTGGCGGATGCTTCAGCTGTAAAAGAAGAAAGATCAAGTGCGACGAGACGAAGAGCCGATGCAAGAACTGTCTAAAGAGTGATTTGGAATGTGTGTGGCCAGCAGCAAGAAATAAACCGAAATCTACAAAAACAGTTCCGTCACTACCGACGTCTCAAAGTCCTGTTCCGGTTTCGCACCTTCAAAGTCAGAGTGAAGCTAAATATTCACCGAATGTTCCCAGAATTGAAGAGATCTCCAATATCTTCGAGACAGGACACCAGAACCTACAGAAGTACGAGCCATTTTCGCCCAATGAGGAGCTATTCCCAATTGTCAGTGCCAGAAATGTATTCAGCACTTTCCCCGTCTCCACTGCGCTCCAGAGGAACTATCTGTTTGTCAGAGACCAAGATTTTGAGAGCACAGAGACAGAGTATACAGACGAACAGGCACAACTTCCACTCACAGCTGAGAACTTGAAGATCCGAGATCATTTGGAGATCACGAAGGCACAAAATCTACAAAATCCCGAGATTCTCCAGCTCACAGCACCAAATCACCAACCTACTCCCATCTACTCCATCACCAGCATCTCCAGCCCCGAAGCATGCATCGACCTGATGTTTTTCGCCAATTTCGCCAACAGATTCTTGCCCACAATTGCTCAGCCGCACTTCCACCACACCCTCCCGCAGCACAGTCTTGTTCTTTCTGCAGCTCACCAGTCTTCCATGCTCACAGAGATCTTCATTGCATGTGGAGCCTCCTTGGTGGCTTTCGACAACCTGCTGTACCGAGACGTTGCCCAAAAGAAGTATAAGTCGGCTCTTCTGCACTTCCTCACGAAGATCAAGCATGGCGTCGTCCACAGCAACGAGGACTGGTTCTTCGTGGCTGTTCAGGTACTCCAGACTTTATGTCTCAGAGATGCATTTGGGGGTGCCAACGCTACACGGTGTGCGGCTCATTTCAGCGCCGCGTACAAAATCATTATTCTGAAGGTCTTGGAGCGACCATACGACGAGAACTCGAGCTTGCCCCAATTCTCTGCGTTGGAAAAAGTCCTCATCGAGAACTTCATCTTCAACTACTCCATCACCATCTTCTACTGCGACCACACCAAACTCGAGGCGCTCGTGCCCAACCCTTTTGATTTTTTCTCGTTGACGAACCCCAGGTTGACGCAAATGTCATATGAAGACGGCAGCCCGCAGTCCAGCCGCATGTCGATGTTGGCGTTCCAGATTGCAGCCAAGTGCTCGTGGCTGTGCAGGCTCCGGCTTCCGTTGAACCCCGCAGACCGGCGTTTGCACTACGAGTTGCTTCTGTTCGCCGACACCATCTTGTTTTCGTTGGAGTCGGTGAATTTCTCCGAGCAGGAAATTCTGGTGCAAAACACCGTGAGTGTGGCCAAAGTGGTGTTGCGCACCTCCATCATCTTGATCCGGAAAATGCTAGACATGGAGAATGTGCGGGCGTGCCAGCTCCAGAATTTGGTGGAGAAAATCGCCGGCGATATAGCTCAGCCTCACAACATGGAGATCATCTTCCCCATCTGGTCTCTCATGATTGCTGCGAGCACTTCCTTGGAGCCTAACTACAGGAACTTCTATAAGGAGAAGCTCCAGCAGCTTATCGGGATGTCGCGATCGAAGATCGCCATGCAGGTGTTGAACCACCTCGAGGGGCTCTGGGAGATATACAGTGGAGACGAGCCGTTTGAGTTTTTGTTTGACACCGACGTCTTGGACCAGGTGTGCAACTAGATTTTCAACTGGTTATTTAATAAGGCACACAATTAGGCCCGTTTGCATGGGTCGCGCGAAATGTGTCAATGGACAATCACGAACCAGAGGCCGGCAAGGGCGTTGTGTGCCGTATTGCGACTGCACAAACCAGGCGGTCTCCACTGATAAAGCACGCCTTACGGCATATGCTCGCCCAATCAGGCAACCCGGGCCCCAATCGCGCCGTATCGCCGCTGTGAAATTTTTCACTTTTTCTCATGATAAGCCTGTCTTCGGCTTTCCCCGGCTTATATAGGGCGCGAGTCCCGCAGCCTAAGGTGGCAGAACAGTAAGGCGACAGAACAATAAGCTGACAGAACAATAAGATTCCCTGAAACTGAAAATGTCGGAGGTATTGGTCAAACTGGGCACTCGCAAGTCGCTGGTGGAAGTGGAGTCTGTTTCGCTGGACGAGAGCAGATCTGAAGGGTTCTGGGCGAGACTCAACGAGAAGATTTCGTTGCAGAAGTCGAATTTGTCGCTTTCGCAGGCTTTTTTGCTCAACGATGATTTGCGCCCATTGAACGACCCGGCAGAAAGACCCTGGGTCTGGTATAATTACATTTTCTTCTGGGTGGCTGACTCGTTCAACATCAACACCTGGGAAATCGCAGGAACCGGTGTGGAGGACGGGTTGAGTTGGTGGGAGGTGTGGATCTCGGTGATTTTGGGCTACTCTTTTGTCGGAGTGTTCATCTTCTTATCGCAAAGAGTTGGAGCGTACTACCACATCAGTTTCCCCGTTTCGTGCAGAGCCAGTTTCGGTGTTTTCGGCTCGATCTGGCCGGTGTTGAACCGTGTGGTGATGTCCATCATCTGGGCAGCCGTGCAATCGTGGATAGGCGGTGAGTGTGTGCAGTTGATGTTGAAGTCCATCTTTGGCAAGAACTTGGACCTGACCATCCCCAACGGGATGTCTGGCTCAGGCACCACCACTTTCCAATTCTTGAGTTTTTTCCTTTTCTGCTTGTTCTCGCTTCCTGCCATCTACATGAAGCCTCAAAAAGTCAGGCACTTGTTCACTTTGAAGGCCATTGTGTCTCCAATTTGTGGTATTGCACTTTTGGTCTGGACACTCAAGAGAGCCGGCGGCGTCGGGCCAGTGATTGACCAGAAGACAACCTTGACCGGTTCTGCGCACGCGTGGGCGTTCATCAAGTCCACCATGAACGCCTTGGCCAACTTTGCTACGTTGATTGTGAATGCGCCTGATTTCTCCAGATTGGCGAAAACAAGAAAGTCTTCGTCGTGGACACAGGCCATTTCCATTCCTATCACCTTCGCCTTGACGGCCATTGTCGGAATCTTGGTGTCGTCGGCCTCCAAGGTCATGTTTGGCACCACCTACTGGAACCCATTGGATGTGATGCAGGAGTACGTCAACGACTACACTGCAGGCGACCGTGCTGGAGTCTTCCTCATTGCGTTTGGGTTTGCCATTGCCCAATTGGGAACAAACATCTCCGCCAACTACATCAGTGCAGGCACCGATATGACGGCGTTGTTGCCCAGGTACATTAATATCAGAAGAGGTGAGTTCATTGCTGCTGCGGTTGCTTTCGCCATGTGTCCCTGGCACTTTTTCGCTTCCTCCAACGAGTTCACAACGTACTTGTCTGCGTACGCGGTTTTCTTGTCGTCCATTGCAGGTGTGATCAGCGCAGACTACTTTTGGGTGAGAAGAGGGTACTTGAATGTGTTGCACTTGTACACCAGGGACCCTGAGTGCAACTACTCGTTTGGGAAGTTGGGTGTGAACTGGAGAGCGTACGTGGCGTACGTGGCGGGAATTTTGCCTAATTTGGTCGGTTTCATCGGCGCCTTGGGTGTCACTGTGCCGGCTGGTGCTACTTATGTGTATGACTTGAGTTTCTTTGCCGGGTACATCTCTGCGTTCTTCACATACGCCATTTTGGTGCAGATTTTCCCCGTGAAGGGATGTCCAACCTCCAGTCTTGTTGAAAAGGGCTGGTATGAGGTCTACGTGGACGAGATGCCACCTGAGGATTTCGCAGAGGAAGTGAAGGTGAACATTCGCGAGGATGAGTACGTGAGAGCCACCGGCGGATGGAGAAACCTTTAACTAATTGTAATTGAACGCTCACTGAAGAATAATGTAAATTGAAGGTAATGGAGAATAAATAAATTAAAAAAAGCACTTTTAACCAAACTTCTGGACTTCATTGGTCTTCTCTTTTGCCTTTTGCCTGTTCCGGTATGTTAATTGAGTGAGCGGCCTTTTTTCTATTTGTTCGCGGAATTGATAAGCGTCGCGTGCCCGATGCGGCAATCCGAGGCGCAACTACGCCTATAACCTAATCCATCCCATTGCCCTTCTTGGGTAACCCGAGCCACCTGGATATATATACGAGGCCCCATTCTTCTGCAACAATGAAACTTTACTCAAACTCAAGAAAAACACAATGGCCACAACCACCCAGGTGCACACCATCTCTGCCGTCTCCCAATTGGCTGTGGAACCAGACCGTTTAATCAACACCATCCATGAGACCGCCAACTCCTTTGGAGCGAAGGGAAAATGGGGCGACCACCACACCGAGACCGGAGTGTGCCGTCTAGCACTTTCCGACGAGGACAAGGGCGTCCGTGACTGGTTTGTCAGGGAGGTCACTGGGCTTGGCTGCAAAGTGAAGGTTGACCAGCTCGGCAATATCTTTGCGATTTATCCCGGGAAGAACGAAGGGAAACCAACGGGAATAGGCTCGCACTTGGACACTCAGCCCACTGGAGGTCGCTACGACGGCATCTACGGGGTCTTGAGTGGTCTTGAAGTGTTGAGAACTATGAAGGATAACAAATTCACACCCAACTACCCGATCTGCGTGGTGGACTGGATGAACGAGGAAGGAGCGAGATTTCCCGTTAGCATGATGTCGTCGGCGGTGTACGCCGGCGCCTTGCCGCTCCAGGAGATCTACGAGTTGAAATCAGTGACGGACTCTGTGCCTGTTACTGTGTACGATGAGCTCAAGAGAATCGGCTACTTGGGCGATACTCCATGCTCGTATGAGGAGAATCCGCTTGCTGCGCACTTTGAGATTCACATTGAGCAAGGTCCGATCTTGGAAGAGAACCAGAAAAAGATCGGTCTTGTACAAGGAATTCAGGCTTTGAAGTGGACAGAGATCATCATGAAGGGCAAGGCCCAGCACACAGGAACCACGCCTTTCAAATCCAGAAGTGACGCCTTGCTTGCATCGTCCAAGTGCGTGGTGCTAGGCGACCAGATTGCCCATAAGTACGGGGGTTTATGTAGTGTGGGCATTATGGAGTTGCAGCCAGCGGTGGTCAATGTGATTCCCGAGCAAGTGAGATTCGTAGTGGACATGAGACACCACTTGGACGAGAAGATCGAGACGATGTACGCCGAGTTCCAGGACGGGATGCGTGAGATTGTGAAGCTGAGCGGAGTGAAGTTGGCATTTGAGATGAAATCCTTGGTTGACCAGAAAGCCATTCACTTCGACGAGACATGCAAGAAATGCATCAAGGACGCCTCGGACGAGCTTTTCGGTGCATCTGAGTCGTTGGCTTTGGTCAGTGGGGCTGGTCACGACAGTGGCCTTGTCTCCCAGAAATGTCCTACATCAATGATCTTCATTCCTTCGAGGGACGGTGTTTCTCATAATCCTGAGGAGTACAGCACTCCCGAGCAGGTCGCAGATGGATTCAAGGTGTTGTTGAATGCGGTGTTGAAGTACGACCAGTTGAGAACAGAATAGAAAGGTAGATAGGGAAGTTAAGGCAGGTGGAATAAAGGCTGGCAGATAAAAGGGAAGTAGAATGTGGTGGTAGATGCAACTTGTGGATTTTCGTAATTACAGCAACGTGCTTTGTGTTGTATATTACAGTTCAGTGTATGACCAGCAGTTTTTTCTGATATGTCTTGTATTTTCCTTTTTCTGCAATATTGAAAAAGTGGGTACTGTGGGTGCGAAAATAAGTAAAATTCGCGAACTGATAAGATCTCGGTAACGTAATTTCTCTACGCAAAAATCGAAATCAGGTCAAGCGAAGAAGGTATTAATAGATTGAGTTTTCCAGAGCAATTTCACATCTACAACAAACTTTCTACGGTAAGAAACTTGCACGCAGTTTTCTTTACTGACGGTCATTGACTTATCCTGAGTTGCAGGCTGTATGGTCATCGATGAGACCCGAATTGCCTGCCAAGAACAACCAATTTTCTTTCGTATTGGGAGACTGGTTGGCGAAGTAGGCCGAACTTGACTCACACATTGAAGTGTTGAAAGCTTGACGTAATACGGAAGAGGATGCTGTATTCTTAATTTTACTGTCGAATGCAATGGGAGGATCGTCAATTTGAGCTTTTAGAAGGTTCATTCATACGTAATCTCATAGCCTCAATCATGCTTTTCCAGCTCATTCTCCTTCTCTCTTTTTTGTACCCCAGATTTCAGCCAAGGAAGTATATCGGCCTCTAAGTGACCTGCATACCATAAGCCCACTTTCTTATTCCAAATTCCACTTCATTTCCAGCCGTTTGCTTCGTAATGGGCACAATGTGCAATGGTTAATTTCATCATCTCCAATGCATTCTAACCTTGATATTTGGCCGGTCTAACGGTTGGCCAACTCACTTATCTTTGGTCTGGGCCTCTTGGCACGTTCTTATCAGTCGTCTTGGCATCCATTGAGAGCAGAAGTATACAGGCCAGAGCTGAAGGATATTAGTCGAGAATGTCAACTTAAGTGGAGCAAAAAAAAAGGAATCGAAGAATTATAGTCGTAAATATGAATAGAGATCAGCTTTCTCATACATTGTTCAATCAAAACCCACATATTCCTCTACTTCTCCGGATGCAAATTCAGCCTCGGTGCGTTATCGCAACAATAACCAACTGGTGCATTGTGCACACTCGGCCACTACTCATCGATGGAAATCCCTGTTCCGGTTAACAAACCCGATAGCCAAGATTTTCAACAAGGCATTCTCGTAATTTCCATGCAATCTCCATGCTACCGATTATAATCGAGGCGTTGAGTAGGCAGTATATAAAGGGAGCCATGTCCGCATTGTAGATTGGCCGCAAAATCGCAAAAAAGGCTAACAACATGGTGCACGTCCCCAAAATCGACCTAGAGTCCCGAGCAGTGGACTTGGAAACACAGACCTCCTCCTTGGTCGGAGTGGACATGCTCTTCATCTTGCTCTGCTCGTTTGGTGTGTTCTTGATTACCCCAGCTATCGGTATGTTCTACGGTGGTACTTTGAAGAGAAAGAACATTGTCCAGGTGTTGTTCCAAACATACATGGTGACCAGCTGCATTATTATCATCTGGTACTTGATCGGCTACTCGTTGGCCAATTCGCCCTCGTCAACCTCGGTGATGATCGGAAATGTCGCCCACGCTGCTCTTCACGAGGAAGAGGCCAAACCACTTTTCGAAGGAGGCAGTATTCCCTCCATCATCAACTTCTGCTTCAACTCATTCTTCCCCGTGGCTACCGTACAAATTTTCTTGGGAGGAATCGGTGAAAGAGGCCGGTTTCTCCCTTCGCTCATGGTTGGCTGTGTCTGGGTGCTTGTCTGCTACTGCCCCATGGCATTCTGGGTGTGGGGCGCAAATGGTTGGTTGTACAACTTGGGCGCATTGGACTTCGCAGGCGGAGGACCAGTGCACATTGCCTCGGGTGTGGCTTCTCTTTGCTACTCGTGGTACCTTGGGCCCAGAGGCCAGGCAGGGCACACAGGCAAGATCCCTCACTACAGAGGCCATTCCTCGCTCACCACATTCATCGGTGTTACTCTCATTTGGGCTGCGTGGTTCTTGTTCAACGCCGGAACTTTGCTCACGGTCAATGTCAGAACAGGCTACATTATGGCCAACACCATCTTGGCGTCCTGTTTTGCGTGCGCTACCTACACTTTGGTGGACAAGATGATCACGGGGAAGTACTCGATGCAAGCCGCATGTGAGGGTGTCATTGTCGGGTTGGTCAACATCACACCTTCCTGTGGATACTACTGGCCATGGGCAGCGGCCTTGACATCGGTCATCAATGCTGCGTTGTGCCGTTTCTTGGGTGAGTTCAACAGATGGACCGGAATCGACGACTACAGTGTGTCTGGAGTGGTGCACGGAGTTGGAGGTATCATTGGCGACTCGCTCACGGGAATTTTCGCCTCCAAAGTCGTGGCTGGACTCGATGGGGTCACTGAGATTGACGGTGGCTGGATCGACGGCAACTTCATCCAGCTTGGGTACCAGTTTGCTGCGTGGGTGTCCATTGTGGCCTGGACCACGGTGTTCACCTTGCTTATCTTGTTCTTGGTCGACAAGATTCCTGGAATGAACTTGAGGGCAACCAGCGAGGGTGAGGAGATGGGTATGGACTTGTATGAGATGGCGGAGACTCTTGATGAGTTTGGCAACGACTACGAGTTGTTCTTCTCGCAGTATGCACACAGAATCAAGCACATAGTGGACCACTACGAGGAGTTCCAGGGCTTGGAGGTGATTGATGGCCGGTCCACCAAAGACTCCACCTCGGTGACAGACGTGAACCTCATCAACAAGGAGAAATCCATGTAAAAATAGAGATGTTAATTGTGGAAGTTGTGTAGAATAATCTGGGGGAACTGGCTGCCAACTATGGTGAGATGGCTGCCAAAAAGGGAAAACATGCCTCTCCATTTCATTGTCCCTACAGGCACCTACAGGCTTTGTGTCATGAATTTGTTATCCTTAACATGTTTTGAGTGGCTCAGACTGACTTGAGGAAGGCCATTACTGTTCCTGGAGATACTACGTCTCCCTCGCTGACGGTGATGCTGACCACCTCGAAGATACTGGTTGAAGTATGGTTTTTCTTTGGCTCGTCGTCTTCATCGTCCGACTCCTCTCCTCCGATAGGTTTCACGGCTATTTCCATCTTCATAGCCTCGAGAATGATAATTGTGTCATCGTAGGTCACCGTGTCGCCCGTCTTGTAGTTGATTCTGAAGATATTTGCAGCCATGGTGCAGGTCACTCTAACCAAAGAAGTGTCAAGCAAATACTGAGCTGTTCCACTTCCCTTTTGAGTGCTCAAGTCCTCTTTTTCTCTGAGCCATTCCGAGAACAATTGGTCTTCCTCTTTCATAAGTTCCAGCATTGCAACTGCTTTTTTCGCATCAAGCTCTCTCACTTCCTCCTTGATGCTATCCAAAAAGTGCGAGTACTCATGGAAGTCAAGACTTGTCTTCTCAGACTCAATTTGCAACCTTCCCAACTTCAAGTCTTCATTCAACTTTGTAAGCTCATCCTCACTCACCTCATAGTAGACAATCTGGTCGAAGTTCAGGAAGAACCAGGGCTTGCCTCCACTCGCTTGGAGCCTTGCAAATGTATTCCAGCACAAATCAGGCAAACCCATACCCCAGATCAAGTAGCCTCCAGGTGAGTCGATCGAGTAGATGGAGAAGCCCACAGACCCAGAACCTAAAGCACCCTTTGGTGTGAACGTTCTTGCTGGGTTGTACTTGCCTGTTTTGAGCCTTGTCCGTGGGTCCAAATTGACAGACAATGTGTTCGCACACAAGAAAGAAACCGCAGTGACAACCTGCTTGTGGCCAACAATCGTAGCCTTAAACTGTTCCATCAGCTCAATGCAGTTGGCCCTCATGAGGAAAGCAGTGTTGTCGGGCAAATATGATGCTTTGGGTCTTTGAGAATGCATGTACCTCTCAATACATTGTTTGATGGCCGAGTGGTCGAAGCAAATGGGGAGCTTATACAAAGTGCTCTCGATGCTCAAGCTATCGGTGGATGGAATCAGATCCTCCAAATTTGCCAATTCTCGCACAAGATCTGATTGCAGGAGAGTATCTGGATCGAAAACAACACACATGGCTGCAGTGCTGGTTTCTGTTCTGACCACACCATGCCCACTTCTCCACTTGGCCTCTATGGCCATTTGAAGTGCTCTCTGGCGCCCATTATTGAATAACGTGAAGTGATCAATACCAAAGTCAAGCAAGAGAGTGGTTTCACCGGCTTGTCGAATATAAAATGGCAAACCCTTGGAGCCTGCCTCTCTATAGTGTAGGATTGTCTTCTCATCGGAGGAAGGAGATGCATCGTCCGAATAAACTGGAAGATCTTCACACTTTTGCTTCCAGGCCACTTCCAATTTCTCTAAGAAGTCGGACTGTTTCCTCTTGAGCGCTAATGCCTCGGCCATGCTCACTTTCTGGAATCGGATCTTGCCTCCTACCTTTGCCTGGCCTGCTTTCCACCAGTCACACATGACCGGAACAGCAATACACACAAACCCAGACAAGGTCAGGCCGTCAACGCCGAAAAGTGACACCACGCTCCCCACAACACTGATGCCGCAGCTCGGATAAGGATACTCCAAGATATTGCTTGGATGTGTTCCTCCGTCTCCCCCATCGGTCCTGGAGAAGACATCGCCAGGCCCATCAAGACGCACACACCCTCTGTTCGAGTTCAAGTTGACGGAATAGATTGTGCTGTAGAACTTGTTGAGACCCTCTTGGCTGCAAATCTCAGGCGAGTCGTGAGGCCCGCCGGTGGTCCTGATGGTCCATATGTGGTCCTCACCAATACTGGCTAGATCTGGTCTGCACTGAGTAGGCAAAACAGGGCCAATCTCAACAGCAGAAATTTTCTTCTGTAGTCTGGTGATTGACAAGCAGTCTCCATCGGCAATTGTCCTTCCTTGGTGGCCACCCAAACTCAAAGTGGGAGTACAAGACTTCAGACCAAGGTAAGTGGCCACATCGGGCAATCCGCCTTTGATTGCCAAGTATGCCCTCAGACAGTTTCCTGTGGCCTTCCCAATAGTCACATTCGACCCTGGAGGAATTTGGATGGCAGAGAACATAGGCACCGTTTGCCCATTGACTTTGAAGCTGAATGGCCCACCAGCCAAGCAGATAATTGCTGCAGTATGGAATACCATCTTGGGGCCCTTCAAGCTGATCTCAAGACCCTCAGTGTTCCTATGGTTTCCCACAATAATGTTCGCCAACTGAAAGGAAAGTTGGTCTGCCGGGCCAGAGAGTGGGACACCGTGTCCAGCTTCCACTCTCCCAGGAAGGTCTTGAATGGTAGTATAGGAGCCTGGCCTGACGAACTCGACCAAGTTCGGCTCGTACGAGAAGTTGGATGCCAAGAAGGTTGTCAAGGTGTTGCCCAGACCAAACTGCTCAGACATCAAAATGTGCTTGAGGTAATCCATGTTTTGCACTGGACCTTGGATTTTGGTGGAGCTGAGCACGCTGATGGACTCGCTGACGGCCTTCTCTCTTGTTGGAGAGCATACCATAACCTTGGCCAAAAGCGGATCGAAGTACGGAGAGACCTGGCACCCAGTGGATATCCAATGGTCGATCCTCAAAGTAGACTCAGTACCACATCTTTCAGGGAACTCCACGTAGTGCAAAATGCCAGGAGCAGGCTGGAAATTCTTAAGTGGGTTCTCGGCGTATACACGACACTCAATCGCATGACCTTTGGGTATAGCTATTCCGTTCTCATCAACCTCACAGGTTCCAGCGGTCTCCAAAATTTCCCGGGGTATACCTTTCTCGCCTCTGGCCTCATATTCTGCCTGCAAGAGCATCAACTGCACAAGGTCAACTCTATAGACCAACTCGGTGATCCCGTGCTCGACCTGGAGCCTCGTGTTCATCTCTAAGAAATAAAATTCACCGGTGGTGTCGTCCACGAGAAACTCGACTGTGCCTGCTGACTTGTAGTTGATCGAAGCAGCCAATTGAATGGCACAGTTGCATAAGTTCTGTCTCAAGGTGAGGTTTCCCTTCTCGACGAATGGACTGGGCGCTTCCTCGATGACTTTTTGGTGTCTTCTCTGGACTGAGCATTCTCTCTCTCCGAAAGCACGTACATACCCTTGTCCATTGCCAAACACCTGCACTTCAATGTGTCTCCCGCACTCCACATACTTCTCAATGAACACTCCCGAGTTTTTGAAGAGAGTCTCACCCCGAGAAACAACTTCCTTGAGAGATGTTCCCAATTCCCCCGGTGTTCTGCACACCTTCAAGCCCATACCTCCTCCGCCAGCAGTGGACTTGAGCATGATCGGATATCCAATTTTCTCAGCGACAACAACAGCCTCTTCAAGACGAGTAATAAGACCAGAGCCAGGAACAACAGGCACATTGTTCTTCTCAGCCAAGGATCTCGCGGAGTGCTTGAGCCCAAAAGTGTCAATTGAAAGACCAGACGGACCAGCAAAGATAATGTTCTGTTTCTCGAGCTCTAGAGCAAATTCTGGAGACTCAGAGAGGAAACCGTACCCGGGAACAACGACATCAGCCTTTGCCTCTTTTGCAACTGCCACAATACTCTGGATGTCAATGTAGGCCAGTGCACCCACCCCAGGAACATGAATGGCCTCGTCTGCCTGCTGCACATGGAGAGATTCGGCGTCCTCCGAGGAATAGATGGCAATACTGGTCAAGTTGTTTTCACGGCATGAGCGGATGACTCTGCATGCGATTTCACCTCTGTTTGCAATCAACACTCTGGAAAGACCCTTGAAATCGTACATGGTCGGTGATGGATAAGTAGCAGGTGAGAAAATCCCAGGATTGTTAGTTTTATGTGGTAAGTCACATCCCCGCAATCCAGTGGCATTGTTCAAGAGCCCGCTAGCGGTTAGAATTGCCCTCTTTTGTTATCAGTGTCCTCACATCAAAACCACCCACCGTTATCTGCCAGCTTCTCCTACGTGCAGATCTACACAAGGTGAGTGCGTAATCAGGTACATGCCGTGGGGCGGATCATGCAGAACATAGCGGAATCCGGAGTTTAGTTTCGGGTAATTTACGGTAGCAAGCTGGCGCATTGCCCTTTTGGGAACCAGAATTGTGCGCTAGCGGGTTCACCCCTTCCCTTTGTTTCAGCTCCCTGTTGCATTTTCAGAGGTTTGCAATCTGGCATTCTGCAGGTGAGGTTCAGACACACTGGCGGGAGGTGGAGTCATAAATTGCGGGCTTTTTTTCCTAAATATCGGTCGATATCCACAATTTCCACATCCACAGTTTTTCACCAATGTCTGTTCCTCAATCACCCAAAGTGTTGACTCCATACACTCTCTCTGGTCAGGCATCAGATAACGCTGCCATTCTCTCCAGATGCGAGATCAATTGTGACATGGGCGAAGGCTACGGGCCATGGAAAATGGGGCCGGACGCAGAAATCATGCCATTAATTGATAGCGCCAACGTGGCCTGCGGCGGGCATGCGGGAGACCCGCGCATCATGAGGGAAACAATCCGCTTAGCCAAGATCCACGGAGTCAAGGTAGGTGCACACCCTGGATTGCCAGATAAGATAGGATTTGGCCGCAGACAATGGGCGCTCTCGCCCAGCGAGGTGTACGAATTGGTGCTCTATCAGACTGGCGCACTCAAGGCCTTTCTTGATGCGGAAAGTATGCCGCTTTCGTACATCAAGCCGCACGGCGAGCTCTATTTTTATGTTGAGCGCAGTGAGGAGATCATGTTGGCTGTTTTGGAAGCCGCTAAGGTGTTCGGTGTGCCTGTGGTAGCCGCTAAGAGCGCGAAGTATGCGGAGGTTGCAGCCAAACACGGTGTGCAGTTCATCCAGGAGTTTTATCCCGATTTGAACTACAATAGCGAGGGCAAGCTTGTCAAGATCTTTGCAGGTCCTAACGCCGCCCGCACTCCCCAAATAATTCGCGGCGCAGTGCTTGATGCTGGCTTGAAGGACCAGACCGTGGACACCGAGAACAACGTTTTACCACTCAACTTTGGCGATGCCCCCATCACTGTGTGTTTGCATCTGGACATGCCCACTGCCTTGGAGAATGTTCGTTTGGCTCGTGAAGCAATTGACCTGATCAATTTTGAGCGTGGATTTGCACCTAGATAGAATGCAACTCAATGCGCAATCGACAATGTACACCGGTTATCATGCGCGCTTGTAGACTCGATTTGGACGATAGTGCGGATCTCGGATCTCGGATGTGGATGCAACTGATAAGAGCATTTCACATTTCCACATGACTTTGTCTGATATCGCAATGTGGAATGCTGCATTGGGATCTCTTAGCGGGCTCTTATCTTGCCTTGACACAATTGCATGGCTGTAGCAGGATCGGTGTAGAATAATGTGGGTGGTACAAATAACCTCACAGAGACATCCTACCAAGTCCAGAATATTCGCAAATAGACAAGATGGTCGAGTATGAGCACGCGCTTACGTTCAGCCAGAGTGTGGGTTATGGGTTCATCGTCGGTGTGGGTTTTGCCTTTGCTGTTTTGATGGTTGGTATCACTCACCTTTTAACCAAGTTCTTTAACGAGGTGCAAGACTCAGAGATGTTGATGACGGCCAAAAGAAGTATCAAGACAGGTTTGGTGGCATCTGCAGTGGTCAGTTCGTGGACGATTGGCTCGACGTTGCTTTTGTCATGCACATCGGCCTACAACGAGGGCGTGTCCAGTGCCTACTGGTATGGAGCTGGAGCATCAGTGCAGATCATCTTTTTCAGTATGTTGGCGTTGGAGATCAAGAAGAAGGCACCCAATTGTCACACCTACCAGGAAGTCGTGCGCACGAGGTATGGTCCAGCCACCCATATAGTGTCTGTGGCCTACTCCACTATCCAGATGGTGTGCTACACCACCAACTTACTTATCAATGGCTCCTCTGTCTTCAATGCCATAACAGGTATGAACAGAGACGCAGCCACCGTTTTGTTCCCCATTGGAGTCATCATTTACACTCTCATGGGCGGAATCAAGGCGACATTCTTGACCGACTGGACGCACACGGTCATCATGTACTCTTTCGTCTTGGTGTTTCTCTTCAAGTGCTATGCCACTGGCGATGTGGTTGGGTCTCCAGGAAAGCTCTGGGAGCTATTGGTCGAGGCTGCAGAGAGGAGGCCTATCTCTGGCAATGCTGATGGAAGCTTTCTTACATTCAACTCTGTGCAAGGCGGGCTCTTCGGGTTAGTGTTAGTCGGCGCAGGATTCGCCGCAGCATGCGACTCCCAGCTCTTCCAGAAGGCCATTGCGGCCGACCCCAAGGTGTTGGTGAAAGGGTATGTGTTGGGTGGTTTAGCGTGGTTCTCTTTGCCCTTTTGCTTGGCAACCACAATGGGTTTGGCTGCTGCTGCATTGGAGACCAGTCCTAGCTTCCCGACTTACCCTGACTTGATGACGTCGGCAGAAATCAACGCAGGATTGGTCTTGCCGTATGCTGCCAAAGCCATTATGGGTAAGACTGGAGTTGCCATGGTGCTCACAATGATTTTTATGGCGGTCACCGCTGCCTTTTCCTCCGAGGCAATTGCCATCTCTGCCATGGTCACCCACGACGTTTACAAGGCATACATCGACCCTAATGCTAAGGGTGCCAGGCTTGTGTGGGTTTCCGATATCACGGTCGTGGGCTTTGGCGTTTTGACCGTCGCTTTGGGCATCGGTTTAGCCCATGCTGGTTTCGATGTGTCCTTCATCACGACAGCATCGGGTATCATTGTCAACACCAACATTGTCGCCATGGTGTTGACCTTGTACTGGAAGAAGATGTCTGGGTTCGCATACTGTGTGGGAACTACTCTGTGCACTGTCATTGCCCTTGCCTCGTGGTTTGGGTATACTGTGTCACAGTCTGGAGTGATCACATTGACCACACTTTCCACCAATGAGGCTTTGGCAGCAGGGAACACGATTGCTGTGGGCGCCCCAATCATCGTGATGCCCTTGCTTGTATGGATGAGGCCAGCTAATTTCGAGTGGGAGGAGTGGTTGAAGATCAAGCAGGACGACAACACCGAGTTTGATGCCAGGCATGGATTGACCAACGTATTGTCTCAGGAGGACGCGACAGAGGCCGTGTTGATCGAGAGACAGAACAACGAGGCCGTGTTGAAGAGACAGTTCAAGATCGGCGCAGCGACGGTCACTGTATTGATTCTTTGCTTGCTCATATTGATCCCTATGCCTTTGTACGGCACGAAGTATATCTTCAGCAAGAATTTCTTCACGGGGTACATTGTGATTGTGTTCCTCTGGGGCTTCTTTGCCAACTATGTGATCATTGTGATTCCGATTTACGACGGCAAGGATGCGTTGGTGAGGTTGTATAAGATCATGGTTGGCCAAGCTGAAAAGCCCGAGGGCGATATCACGTTTGTGAAATCTCGCGAGTTGCAAGTACCTTCGAGTAAGGAGAATTATCTCGTGAAGGCCGAAGAAGCCAGCGAGACCATTTCCAAGTAATGAGAATTATGGTGTATATGGTGAATGAATTTTGTGTGAGCCATTGAGAGAGCGCGAAATTGCAACTATTGAGTGGGTTGTGAAATTCAAGTAGTGAACATTGGGAAGAATCGTTAGTGGTGACAAAACTGGGGAGTATTCAATTATCGACTTTAAAATTGATTTTCGAGTTCAGACTTACTCAACTTGTTGCGTGATACAATAATTGAGGACATTTTTCTTTCTTCAGATTTTCTGTGCTTGTGGAGAAGTCAGCCTTACTTTGTAGAATATAAATTCTGTGAGGTAAGTGTGTCAAAATGCATTGCGACAAAAGTGTCTTTAAAAATCGAGTTCTTTTTGAAACCCAAAGAAATCTGAAGTTTCAGGAGAGTGAGACTTTTGAAATATGATGAGCCATTTAATTTCTAATAAATGAGTAATTGGGAGTACTAAAAGTGCTTATTGGTATAGTCACCTAAGTTGTTGTGCACATGGGAGAAAGTGGCCCCGCGATTAGTACCACCGGGATTTCCGCGCATTGAACCATATCCAGAGATGCGAAAGATAATAATGAGTGAGATAGTGAGTTCGAAAGTCTTAATTAGTTTTGGTTTTTTTGATACCTCGTTTATGATTTCAGAATCTTACAATCACTATGTTGGTGATTTTGCGAAAAACCAAATGGGATCGTTTCTGAGAATTAGGGTCTACCAGAAGTAGCACGAAGCAATTGACTGGCAAGGAGACTATCTAGAGATTTTGCTCTGTCAATTACAAATTGTTCCTCACATTCTTCCACCGTGCTCGACCACTACAACGTACTATTCAAAGTTGAATTTGAGCCAAGTGGTTATGCAATTATCGTGCTCGTGAACCGAATTCAGTGACAGTAGTCTATGCTCAATTAACATGAGAGTTTCATGGTGGAATAGTTGGCCCGTGAATGGCCCGTAAATCCACTACTAAGTATAAACAGAGTCAACTAAAGAATTTCAGAGGCAGCACGTTGGTGGCACTACTCCATAACTTATTAAGAGTTTAAGAGACAACTTATCCCAAGCGGAATAGGAGGTCAAATTCCGAGCCCACCCGCATTGACCTGAAATTGCACTTGCTGCGAAATCTGATTATTTTCTGACGCACCTGGAGGACTGCACGCGAAGTCAAATGCACGCAATTGGGTGCAACTTTTTTGGGATGGCCACAATTCGAGACGATGGCTTCTCATTATAATTATTTTTTTCAGGCTAACAATCAAGTCTCTTACTGTGGAATTTTCAAGCTCCAACCGGTACTTGTGACTTGATGTTTGTGTTGCAAAGGAAGAGCAGGCCCGATTCTGTAATTTCGCATGTCAGCTCATTTTCAGTGCTCCACCAACTCTCACTCAATTATGTGAATCCTCTTCGGGTCAGAATATTGCTGAAATCTATTAATTTTCCCTTTCTGGTCAGTCTCACACATTGCTCCTTGAATTCTCTCGCCCTCACACGTCTCCCTGTACCAGCATCAGAGCTTGTAACCAACAATTACCAATTTCAGACAAAATCACGCAGATTGAATAATTTGGAATCTTCCATGCGAGGCACTCAGTGTGTGGCAGACCATACATGAAGAAGTGAAACGAGCCAACACAGCCAGATGCATACTCATATGCCTCAGGCTACGATCCTTCGAAAATTAACCGCAATGGCTATTATACATTCCAGGCAAACCCAGAAACAAGTGTGAGGTACCCGGCCCATGTCTATCGAATGTTATCAAGTGAATTTTCGTGTGTGTGCTTGCATCTCGAAACACCCTTAGCTTGATGATAAGGGTCACAACGTTCCTCCCCTGACCTACAGCATGAAATTGCCAGGTTGATGAGAACCTAGTGATCATGCAGACGCCATGCAAGCTAGAAACACAAATCGAATCTCACAGGGGGAAGATCTGCGATTTGAAATGCTCTGCCCTGAAATTGAATCTCACATGTGGTCGGGCCGTGTTCTTGTAATTGCTCCAATCGAGTGCAATCCCTTATCGAGCTAAGCTAAAGCAAGTTCCATTACTAGTAGCTAGCTCAGCAAGAGAATCTTTTGGTGAACTAGACCCAAGATGGCTCTATCTCATCTCCACATACTAGAAATCTTGTTAGTATTGTAAGTATTGTAGTTCTTAGGCGCTGAGTTGCCTTTGGTGTAGGCTATGCGATCCCGAGGTATAATTCCGCTGAATCACATTCCGTTGAAATTAGAGACTCTTGGCTTGCAAAACTACAAGTCTAGGCGAAGAGGCGCATGAGGAGATCCACACGAGCTTTCCGGATTTGAGTACATGGGATTGAGTCGGCTGTGTGTGATATGTATGGAAGAGGAGGGAACGGCCTAGGACAATCATTGAACAAATGTAGAAGTTGAAGGGGCGAATTAAGCCTCAACAGGAGTTGAAGGGGCAAGGGAGAACACGAGTTTCGCCTTTCAATTTGGTGATGCGTGACTATGGCGCTTTGTGCGAATAAAAGTGTGGCAACAGCTGGATTGGTCATACCCCTTCTTGGCTTTCATGTTGTAGCAGGTGAAATAGGTGGTGCAAGAAAGTGCGAAATGAGACCACATCATGATTCACAGTGCACAGAAAAAGTTGATGAGTTTCCCACTGCCAAAAATATGAACCTGTTCCAATTAGCGTTGACTAACTCCATATTATCAATCCATGTTTCTCATTTCGAATAATTAAGTTTGTGTTCCTCAAAGAGCTTTAATTCTTATTTCCTCAACCTCATAATTTTCGCAGTTGGTCTGTTAAGCCTCATGGATTTGGCACATGCGCAAAGGATCGGATACCTACAGGAATATATGCGCCTCGCTGGTTTCTACATGTGTCATATTTTTTACCGAGCATGCAAGAGCACTTTGGATGAAATGGTGAGACTGCCAAAAAAATGGGGGTTGGCCATTGTGAAGATAATGTAATATAGAGGGAAGCTAATATCTAACAAATAGCTACAGAAACTCATTCGAACTAGACTCACAATCGAGTGAACAGGTCATGTGTCAAAGAGTAGTCAACGGACGCTGTCCCATCGGTTTCATGCATCTCGCGGAAATCTCGCCGAGCAGAATCGCGAGCACAAGCCCGATTTATCCGAAATCGCCTGTATTTCAGATTCTCGCCCCAAATGGCGCATATACCAATTCTAGCAAATGCAAGATTCCCATTACAGGATCCACCCTGCTCCACAGGCTGCTTCCAGGATTTTATAATGTAAGAACTGCAAATATGCATATTGAGTATTTCGACGAGCTCTGGCTTTTGAGGTGAGAGCAATGCCTTATTTGGTCGTCGATGATGAACCAACTGAAATTTATGTTGTGATTTGTGTCGTTTGTTGACAGCAAGGTAAGCCTTGTGCTTGCTCGAATACTATTCTTAGCGAATCCTGGAAGCCCAGTTCTGACGTCCGAAATTGGCCGTTGTCTAGGAGCAATTTCATACACCATGCATGAGACTTATGACTGCATGAGGCTACAAGCGCCGAAGATACCGGAGACGTAGGAGGCTCAATGGAGAGCGAAATACGGAGGCTCAATGGAGAATAGATTACGGACACAATAAGCAAGAATCGTCTCATCAGAAATGACAGTTCTCCTCAGTTCCAAAATCACACCCCTTTTTGAAGTCCAAAGAACAGACTGTGGTACTTGTGCAAATCCCTCCTGGCTTCCTTTCACACACACGTTTCTGCTTGGTCAGGAAAAGCCTTGAGATCGACCACTGACCACCTGCACTTTCCAGATAGTGAGAATCTCAGCTACCACAGAAGGTTCCATGCACGAGCAGACACAGTAGATCTTCATAGCTACGCAACCGAGTGGAAGTGCCTTTGAACTCACAGGGAGAGTACATACAAGTGAAGTGGACGATATGCACTGAGATCTTGCCTAGGTCCAGTTTCGTTGTACTCGTCTTGGGTCTGAGTCTAACGCAAGATCTTGTTGTGAGCTCAGTGGTAGTTCAAGCGCTGACAATTTGGCAAAACAGACCAGCATTACTTTCTAAACATGTAAACTCTTTCAACCTAGATATCCCAAGTGAACCTGTGGTGGCGTCGGTCTCAGGAGTTTCAGGGATCGTGTCTTACCTGAATGTAAAGTCTAACTACCAGCAAATGTTTTTGTGAGCAAGCTTACTGTGTACCTTCCATTACATCACGAGTCCCAGGTTCTCTACATAATTTCATCTGCCAGGCTGCTGGATACTTGGAGCAAGAAGCTGGGAGTGAGTAAAAAATATGCTAACTGAAATCCGCTAAAAAAATATCGATCGCGCACTGCACAAGTTCATGTCACTGCCCCGATTTACTGCTGTGAGCACAGCTGGTGTCAAAATTAATATGTAAGCTTACAGATATATTGATGCTTTCTAGAGTTGAGTGTGAGTGAGATGGTCATAAAGAGGCTCTTCACACCGATTTGTCACACGTCCTCTAATGAAATTCTCATTACAAGGAAAGTCAAGGTAGTCCATTGAATACATCTCTCGCCTGCAGAGAATCCACGCCAGATCTTCGCCTGGATAGCCTGACGCATCGTCTTCGGTAGTCTCACACTTACGAATTGATGGTTATGAAACTGCCATAAGTCCGGAGCCTGCACTAGCTACCACTCGTAAATTTCAGGTGGGCGCTATTTTCTGAGCCTGATTTGCCTACACACAGACGAAAATGAATCTGGACTTGCTCCTTGGCCCGAATCTCGCAGACTGACAAGCGAGCGAAGCTTGCAGATTTGTGGACGTTGCAAAACTGGTATGTCAGATATGAGCCTGGAATGGCGAAAGTTTATTGAGCTCCATTGAGGCCCAATATAAAAAAGATTGAGTAAGCTCCATCAAAATTCTCTCCCATTCACATGACTACTATCCATTTCCGGGATCGGAAGGAACCCACCTCCATCGGGCAATTAAAGTCACAAAATTTCCTCTGTCGCGCCAGCTCGAATGAGAAAAAATTGTTCTTCTCGCGCGTTTGGCTGTGCAGTAATTTCATTATGGCTCATGCAGCTGCAGGATCTTGCAATTTGCATCCGCAGCGAAAACTTCAAGCAAGATACCTCTCAAAATAACTGAATTTATGCATAATTCACACACCGTTCATGCTTCCTGTTCGATCATGTGGCGTATTGCAGAGCTGCAATGCAGCCACTATTTCACCTTGAGCTGGCTGAACGAAAATTTGAAGAGATTAAAACCACCGCGTAGTCCGCAAGGAAATTTTGAACCCCCATACTGAGAGTGTAACTTTTTCGAATGCATCTACCGAAATTGTTAGCCCTCACGGCTATTGCACATGTTGTGGTGGCCGTGACTACCACAATCTCGGGAACCACTTCGACTATTACTTCCTCGAGTTACTCTCAAGGTGCTTCTGATGTTTATCTTATCGAAACAGGAGCTGCTCTTGAATTTACAAACGCTGCCACCGTGACCACGGGTAAGAACCTTGAAGTCTACGGTGACTTGATCATTAACGCGCAATCTGGCGCGACCGTTGAAATTGATTCCGTTACAAACTACGATAGTGGTGATGTCACTATCACCGGTGCTGGAAATTTGAACTTCGACAACGGAAGAACATTTTCCAATTATGGTACCTGGACAATGACCAGTGACGGAAATATGGATCTTGACTTGACCAATGACGATTACGACTTTACCAACTATGGTGGTATTATCGATATCTCCGCTACAGGAACGATGAACGTTGACAGCGCGAAAGATTTCAGAAACTACGGTGGTGACATTTCTATCACTTCCACCGGCGAAGGTACCTACCAGTTTTCTACCATTGAGAACAGTGGTACTTTGGTTCTTGACTCCAACTCGCAATCCGATTCCTTGACCTTCGGTAATATCCTTACCTCGGGAACGCGTCTTACTAACAGCGGTTGGTTTGTTTACGAGTATGGTGCAAGTGACGGTAACGCCGTGACCATGTACGGTTCTCTCGACAATACTGGTATTGTGAATATTTATGGTACGAACGGTACCAATGAATGGTACGAGAGTTACGCTGTCACCAATGACGGTTCTATCTGTCTTCGTCACACGTGGTATTACCAAACCTCCAACATCGACGGTTCGGGTTGTTGGTTGCTTGCCGACGACTCCTACATTGAGCTCAGTTGGTTCTACGATGTGTCAACCTCCCAAACTTTTGTCCTCCAGGACTCCTCGTCCTACCTTTATATTGTTTGGTCCGACTCTAGTGGAAACGCGTATGAGCTTTACGGCGTGAAGAGTGGAATGACTTTCATCAAATCTGATGACCTTTTCACGAGTGTGTCTTACGACTCATCTACCGGTATTCTTACCGCCAGACAAAGTGGTTACTACTACACTGAGTTTGATATTGGTACCGGTTACGACTCCTCGGGATTCTCGGTAAGTGACGGTGACATTACCTACACAGGAACTAACCCTACGCCAAGAACACTCCCAGAGAACTGTATTTGTGAGCCAACAGTATTTTCGTCGTCTTCATCTCAGTTGTCGTCGTCGTTGCTGTCGTCGTCGTCTTCGTCGGAGTACTCGTCGTCCTCGCTGTCCTCTTCGGAGATCTCGTCTTCATCGTCATCTTCTTCAGTGTATTCCTCGTCGCTGTCGTCTTCTGTGAGCTCTTCATCGAGCGAATCGTCGTCAATATCAAGCTCGTCGATTGCATCTTCGTCTGCTGCCGCTTCCTCGTCGATTGCATCTTCGTCTGCTGCTGCTTCTTCGAAGGCTTCCTCTTCTGAGGCTGCTTCTTCGAAGGCTTCCTCTTCTGAGGCTGCTTCTTCGTCTGCTGCCGCTTCCTCGTCGATTGCATCTTCGTCTGCTGCTGCTTCTTCGAAGGCTTCCTCTTCTGAGGCTGCTTCTTCGAAGGCTTCCTCTTCTGAGGCTGCATCTTCGTCTGCTGCTGCATCTTCGAAGGCTTCCTCTTCCGAGGCTGCTTCTTCGTCTGCTGCTGCTTCCTCGAAGGTCTCCTCTTCTGAGGCTGCTTCTTCGTCTGCTGCCGCTTCCTCGTCGATTGCATCTTCGTCTGCTGCTGCTTCTTCGAAGGCTTCCTCTTCCGAGGCTGCTTCTTCGTCTGCTGCTGCATCTTCGAAGGCTTCCTCTTCCGAGGCTGCTTCTTCGTCTGCTGCCGCTTCTTCGTCGATTGCATCTTCGTCTGCTGCTTCTTCTTCGAAGGCTTCCTCTTCTGAGGCTGCTTCTTCGAAGGCTTCCTCTTCTGAGGCTGCTTCTTCGTCTGCTGCCGCTTCCTCGTCGATTGCTTCTTCGTCCGCTGCTGCTTCCTCGAAGG